>ML685821.1:13212042-13226122 GCA_007922175.1 Pelusios castaneus
TCTCTCTCTCTCTCTCTCTCTCTCTCTCTCTCTCTCTCTCTCTCTCTGTGTGTGTCCCCTTCCTCCCTCCGCTACATGGCAAGAGCTTTGTGTCCATCATCCCCTCTCCCCTCCCAATATTTCCCCAGTGTCAGATGTCCTGTGGCCCTTCCACTACCTCTTCTGGCAAGGTTCCTATGTGTGCCCCATGTGCTCCTTCCCCACATGTATTTCTTTTCTTTTTGTCTTGGCGCTAAGTCATTCAGGGTGTCAACATTTTACATTAGATTGGAAGGAAGGACAGTGCTGAAATGGGGATATTTTTATGTGGGAGGCTACTGCCACACAGTTTTTGATGTGTAGTCAATTATCATGTTTCAGACAGACACTGAAGTGCCATCAAGTCGAGTGTTAGACCTTGCTTCACTCAGCCAGTTAAATTATCAAAAGATTTTGAAAAAAATGGCAATATTATTACTTTGTTATTGTGCTTTGTAAGATTAATACAATCCACTTTCCATCACTAACACATTATTAGCGTAAGAAATAAAGAAATATCATTGGTAATGATAGCATCTGTTAACGTGGGAGCTGCAGCAAATGTGCAAGAACAATTACTTTTTAAGGCTCTCTGAAGGAGTGTCCATCCCCCACACAGCAGCTCAGGTTAGATTGGGTTAATTAACCTCAAAGGCTGCAGGTGGGAGAGAGCTGGGGCTTGAAAGGCTGGTTGAGGATAAAGCCCAGCTAAGAAGAAACAGGTGGAGCTAGCATAAAGCCCAAGAAGTTGGCAGCAGAGGGGAAATTGCAATGAGGAAATCTGAAGTTGCTGTCTAGATGTTGGAGAAGGAAAGACACCAAGTAACCCACCCTTGGTGAGAGTAGAAACTCCAAGGGATTCAGGTCCTGAAGAAGGGGTTTACCTAGAAGGATGATGAACCTAAAAGAGGTGAAGTATGAAAAGACTTAAGGAAATGGAAACAAGGTAGGACACTGCATATCTTGGCTGTAGATTAGCGGATCACTGAGCTGGAACCAAGCATAGGGGGTGGGCCTGAATTCCTCTCAGCCACTGAAGAAGCAGCATGGTCTGGGCATTAAGAGAAGATGGCCATTTTGACTGGAGAGATTTTTTTTCTATCCTGGAAGAGGAGGGCTGTAGTGACCTGACTGGAGGTAAAAGCTATGAAGAGAAAGTCTCCCTGAGTTGCAGAGCGTGTGAATGAGGCATGTGGGGAAGGGGGTGTCAGACCCCAGAGCATCCATGAAGAGCACTAGCAGGGAGAAGGCCCCAGTGCTGTAAACACTTAATGAGTTCTGCACATGGTTAAGTGGTCCTAAAATTGTTCTCTGTTTACTCTCTGTAGGCTCTATCCTTTACTTCTGTAGTGGAGACATATCTAGCTGCTGATGCACCATGAGCAGAAAGCAGTAGGTAGACCTGCCGTGACACCCTGAAAAGGCATGCCTTCAGTTTTCTGAGGGCAAGTCTACACTACAGTAGGAAATGTAATTCCCAGCTTGAGTGGTTTTGATCAAGCTAGCACACTAAAAAAAGCAGTGTAGCTGTGGCAGCATAAGCTAACCAGTCAATTACTTACCCGTGGTCTCAGTTGGGTTTCTGGTCAGGAGATTAGCCTATGCCACTGTAGCCACCCTGCTATCTTTAAAGCACTATCAATCAAATCTAGCACATGCACTTCAAATTCCGCTTCCAGCTCCAGCGTAGATAGACCCATTCCCTAAGTGCATTCTACACAGAGACACAAGTATAATTTACTCTGAAAGTGAATCAAGCACAACTGAATTAAGGCCACTTTAGTTCTGAATAGCAGCATTCATGCAGAGATTTAAAGTAGTTTAACAAATCCACTTTAAAAGTAAATTAGCATTTACTTTTCTTAGCGCTCCCCAGTAGACAAGCCCACAGTGAAAGGGACACCTTTAAAAGTCATCTTCCTCTAAGGCCAGCTATGCACTACAGACCTGTATCAGTACAACTACGTTGCTCAGGGGTGTGCACCTGAGTGACGTAGTATCGATCTAACCCCATGAACCCCATGTATAAACCGCACTATGTTGATGGGAGAGCTTCACTCATCAACATAGCTACTGCCTCTTGGGGAGGTAAATTACCTACACCACAGGGAGAAGCTCTCCTGTTGGTGAGATGGCATCTTCACTAAAGCACTACAGCTGTACTTCACTGTACTGCTGTATGTTAAGATAGGCTCTCAGTAAAACTTGCAGTAAACAGATCACTACATTTGGAACAAATCCCATGAGGTGCTGAGCCCCCTCAATTCTATTTGACATCAAATGGCATCAATTCTGGGCTTGGATGGTAACTGAGACCCTTAACACCACACAAGATTAGTCCTCTCGTTAATATCTTTAAAGAAGAGTTGGAAATCTTGTTGATTTGAGCCCGTAGAATGGGATGCTGGGCATTGGTAGAGGAAGAAAAATCTCTATGAGCCCGTGAATAACTAGTGATATTGGTTTCAATTTTCTTTCTCCTTTTTAAAGAGGCTCTCATAATTTAAAACAGCTGTCATTGATGCTAGCCTCGCATCAAGTGCTAAGGAAGTTGAACCACAGCTTCGGTATGTCTTTTCTTCTGTTGACCGTGTAATGCAGACTCACAGCTGTAGTGAGAACATCTTAGATTGCAATCACAAGTCACACCTTATTTTATGAATATCTGAAAAACATCCAGGTCAAGATGGCTGGGTATGAAATCCCCAGATTCATCATACACTTCGTCTACTCACTGCAGGCTAAATAAGGAAGAAGGGGACAAAAGGATGGGAACTGTTTTGAACATTCTATAACAGTTTGTTAGAGCTCTGAAGTTCTGTTAAAATCTTTCGGCTCTGGTTGGGTCAGCATTTTATTCTTGGTAATGAGCTTTGAGTTTTCAGATTTGACTTATTCTGGCAATTCCATTAAAAGAAAGGGCCAGAAAACTATGCAATTCTCTTTTCTAAGATCTACAATAAATGCAAAAAGGTACTATGTTTAGCCTCTCTACCTACAGTTGATCTGGTCTCTCTTAAGCGGTACGTGTCATTACAGCTAATGGGAATTGCAGTAGAAACTATAAAGGACTATTATGGCACAGAATATTTTCCAAAATGGTAAATGATTCATGTAAAAAATGCAAGTAGTTTGATAGGAATCACTATAGAAAGTGAACCTTTTTTAAAAAAATCCCGCCCGTGTTTATTCTGTTTGAATTAGTACATTATTTTGTGGCATAAATTAGGTTGGAGGAAAAGGCATCGAGAGTTACATAACAGACACAGAAATTATACAACTTGCTATCTGAGTCAGTTCAGTTTTCTAGACTATATCCTTATATAACATTTACATTTTTCATGTAACAGCATGATTCTTGCTGTACTCATAAAGAAATTGCATAATAGCGCCTGTACTTTTGGCTATTAATCTTGGCTTTATTGAAGTCAGTGGAAATTTTGCTACTGACTTCAACAGAGCCAGGTTTTTACTTGTAGAATCCCATTCTCCCTCAGTGCAGGAGAGGGGGGAAGGGTAACTCCTGGGACCATAAAACTCTGTACTGCAAGCAACTATATGTTCTATTCAGCAGAATAGGACCTAGGAGACTTTTTGAACCTAGATCTACTGCCCCATTTCTCCAACACCAACCAGAATGGAGCCGTGCCCCACTAATTGGGAGTGGAACTGATAGGAAATTTTTCAATGGAATAGATTTTCTATAGGAAAACGGGCCGTGTGTTAATACCAGTACCATTCACAGAATGGCAGCAATGTTAATTAAATTTTTGCCAGAATAACTTGAAAACTATTTGAACTGAAACAGAATCATTGACTAGTTCTTAATCATTTTAAACTTTTAACTAACATTATATTATAATATTTTGAGATTGAATGGAACTGTTTTGACATTATCAGAATTATATGTTGTAGTAGGGTCATTCTGATGTTTCCAAAAAGTGATCTCTTGGAATTTTTGTTCCATGATAAACTTTGACATTTTAACTTTTCATCCTCATGTGGGATGCAAGAAGAATGAACTGAAATGTTGGCATTTCCTGTGAGATAGACTTCCTTTCTTCTGACCAGCTCCACATCCTGGAGTGGGTTATTGCCTCTTCACCCCAAGAGCAAACACGACTACCCCACTAGAAGTAGTAGATGAGTAAATTCAGAGGTAGGTGATGAATAAAGACTGAAGACAAAATGGATGTGGTAGAGCTGCCTTTTATGTTTTTTGATCTTCGCCATGTTGCTTGTGGATATTTACAGAAATAAGATAGAGTCCAGTGTTACATGAGTAACATCTGATGATTCATCAGATGTAGCCTCAGCTTCTCCCCCTGGGAGTTTCCTTAATGGGCCATTAAGCAGCCTAATGCTGAAGCCATCCGGTCTGGGGTGTTGCCCAGAAACACATCACATGTTGAAATACAGATATATCGAACATATTCATAACTGCCAATACAAATATGACATATACACACAAACAATATTATACTTAGCAAATTATAACCTTTCTAATAGTACCTGACATGAGCTATCTCGTGAATTATTGCAATTTTGAAACATGGATATTAAATCACATTATAAATGGTCTCCCTAACCCAGCCAGCATCACAATTTACAAAACACATCGCCTATTAATGTAAAGTACAGTTGGGAGGGCATAGGACTTTCACAAATCAGATCCCAGGGTCTCAAGTCAGGCACTAGAAAGTGAGGCTCACTTGGGAAAAGTTTAAGTACCTTGACTAACATCACATAGGAACTGTGTGGCAGACAGGGACCAAATCAACTTCTTTGGTACAGCATTCAACTATCTTACCCATAAATCTTTCTTTTCTCTTCCTGTCTCTTGCCTCATTCTCCATACACCTTCCAACTTCTGCCCAAATGAAACAGTTCCTTCGGACCACTGGTTCTCAATCTTTTGTGGATCGCTACATACATGGGGGCATGTCACAACCCTACAGGAAACCCCAGCCCGCCTTCCCCAGCCGAATCCAGCCATCTCCCTGGCTCTCTGTGACACACTTACCGCTATGTGGCAACATAGTAATGTTCCGACAATATTCCCATTCACTGGACAACCCTAATTCATTGCCACAGACAAGTCCACTCCATGTTCTGAATGAGGCAGGTATCCTGTGGAAAAAATAACATGTAATTATAGTGTTTGCCAACTCCTGCAATATTTGTTGAATGAAAAAATTTAGCTTGACAGGAATCCTGTAAGTGCTCTGATACTCAGAGCAGAAGAGGTTAGAGTGGATATCCTTTGGCAGATGGGGGAAAGCTTAATCATAAACCTATTGACAAGAACCTCAAAAAATCCACAAATCATTACCAAAGAAATCTGGAAAACTGTCCCTGTTCCACAATCCCTGATTAATATGTCAGATAGGTTCCTTTTCACAAGCTTGTGCTACTCTGCACTATCTAGTGCCATAATAGGCATGTGCATTTGCCCTTGTCTAGGGCCTTTCCGTGCAGTGCGGCCAAAGCACACTTGTCCTATAAGCACCTTGATCCAAAACCCATGAAGTCAATGGAAGGATGCTCATAGGGAATGTGATTGGAACATTAGAGAGACTTTAATTACTGCAAATATGAAGAAAATTAAACAATTAACTATGCATCTAGATAGGATTTTTCTGCATTTCCCTTGCAGGTTGTGTCTGAAAGCTTCTACCTAGCCACCCATCATCTGATCCTGAATCATGCAATGAGGTAGTAATCCCATGTTTAGGACATCATAGCTTGTGCAAATGATTGCTATAATATAGATGCATAATGGATCTTACGTAAGGTTGTGTGGTCAACCTTACTCTGGCATTGTCTATTTTTCCTCTTAGTGCTTAACTTTGCATTCTTAATAATATTCTTTTAATGTAGTTTATCTGTGTAATAGTCTAGTTTTGGCTCATAGGGAATGAGACCCTTCTCCAATCCCACAGATTTAGGTCTGGCCCTCCCTTTAACATGGAAAGAGAGAGGCCCAGCATCATGGGAAGATAGCAAATCAATGCATAAACATTTTAACAAGAGTCAGAAGTGAGTGACCACCACCCAAATAAAAGACAGAAAACGCATGCTAACCTAATAACACTATCTAGGATCTCACTTTAATTCAATCTCCTCAGTTTTACCCAGGAAGAATGGCTACTTATTGGTTCTCAGCCAGTCTAAACCCTACTTGCCATGGGGTAAATTCAGTCTCTTGGGTGCGTCTACACTTACAAATTAAATCGACTTAATTTACTCTGCATCTACACTACATTTTCCTTAAGTCTACTTAAGCAGCAGCTTAAGTCGACCTAAGGAAAATTAAAGTCGACTTTATAAAACCTAGTATAAAGTCGACTTTATTAAGTCAATTTAGCCAGTTTAGATGCAGATTAGCTCTAAATCGACTAAGTCGACTTAAAGGGCTCCAGGGCTCCCTCCCTGCCAGGGTGGCTGGCACAGGCAGAGCCTGGCATGCCTCCCCACAGGGCAGGACACAACCCTGCCCACCCTGCTCCTATGCCTTGCCAGTGTCCCTGTCCTGCTCAGCCCCCATTGTACCCAGGTACAATGGGGCAAATGCTGAGCCCCCTGGCACTTGGCAAGGGATGCCCCCCTGCCACCGTGGACCTGTCCCAGGTCCACCTAGCCCCTAGAAGTCAACTTGGACGTCCAGTGTGGATGCTCTAAGTCGATTTGGCAGGGTCCCCTTTAAGTTGTCTTTGAGTTTAGACATGCCAAGTCGACTTATTTAGCTAAGTGTAGACATAGCCTTGGAGCTGTTACTGTCTTTGTTTTCCAAATTGCTCTCAGCCTCTCCCCTATCTTACAGGCTGCCCTGTGATTTCCTTTGTCATACCTGAGCTAGGCAGACTAATTTACAGTACTTTTGTCATGCAACTCTCTAGCCTGAGAGGTAGCCCTGATGGTCTGAGCTCTGTAAAATGCTTCACATACACATATAAGTTGTTGCAGGAAACATGGCACCATGGTAATCATGTAGCTGCTGGGGCTGCTTGGAGCAGTTAAAACAGAGGTCTAAAACTCAAATCACCATGAGGGCCATATGAGGACTAGGATATTGGCCCAAGGACCATGTCACTGAAACCTTTTCAAACAATGAGTTATTATTAGAACTAGAGACAGCGCTACTGGATAGCCTTATGACGTCTTTCCAGGGGCCCAAACAAAACACACATTTACTTTTAAAATTACTTCCATTCAAGATGGCGGTATCATCAAAAAGACAAAGAGTAAGCAAATAAACACATTTAAAATTTTACATTATAAATCAGTGGTTCCCAACCTTTTTGGTTGAGGGCCCAAAATACAGCTTTTAAAACCCTGAAGGGCCACCAGTTTATTTAATTAAAATAAAAATCAATTAATTGAATTAAAATTGATTGTAATTAATTAGGTTTAAATAATTGAATTTGACTTAATTTTAATCAAAATTTAATTTTCAGAAAGGTTTTTAATTACAATTAAAGATTTTTAAGTTCTGTCTGAAAGAAAGAAAAAAGAAAGTTGCATGCATCCCCAAGCCTGGAGGGGAGGGGAAGCAGTCACAGCCCGGCTCCCAGCTGCATGCTGGGATCGGGCAGCCAGGAAGGGATGTCATGGAGCCTCCCCACAGCATGGAGCTCCCATGGGTACCCTCCCCACACCCCTAGACCCCCCCTTAGCGACCCTGCACCTGAGTCCTCCCGGTTCCGGGCGCTAAATCTGCCTGCTCCAGCCGCCTGGCCCACCGCACTCCCCTACCACTGCAAGTTGGGGTTCTGGTGAGTGGCGCTGGCACAGATCCCACGCAGTGGTTGGCTCCTCCCTGGTAGTGGCTGCCGAGTCCCCTGGGGGAGAAAGGGGGCTCAGAATGGCCCCGAAGTGGTTCCGGTCAGTGGCAGGACCCCGGGTGTGAGGCAGGTGGCTGCAGCCAGCAGGGGCGCTGGCCACTTGAAAAGCTGTGTGTTTCAGACTCTTGAGTTGACGGGCCCCGGAACTCAGAGGAGGGTGGAATGTACATTCCACCTGATGTTCTGGGCCCCACTTCACTGGCCCGTAAAATTTGTGGGCCCCGGAACAGTATTTCAGGGCATTCTGGCTTACTTTAACTGTTGCCCTTTTGTGGATCAGCACTCAGGGGAAGAGACACTTTGCTGGTGGATTTCACACATAATTGCTGACAGCAGCAGAATGGTGAGACTCAGGAACCTTGGGTTCCATTGGCTCTGGAGAGGAGTGAGCTCTAGTGTAGGGCCCTGCTCCCCAACTGGACCCATCTACAAGTGTCAGGTTTGAGTCAGGTCAGCTGAGCTCTCCTGCTCCTGCCTGTGAGGTTGGCATGGCAGCGAGCGTGCCAGGCTTTTGCCAGCCTCTGCCACTTGCTCCGTTATTTGTTTGCCGGCAAGTAAATGTGCTGAGCGGAAGAACTGCAGCAGGACATCATGGGCAGGGTGGAGCACGCAGCTGCTGCCTTACCAACCCCCACGGATAGGAGTTCCTTGTGGCAGCCGTAGGGCATATCAGGTCAGGTCTGAAAAAGACTGTATCTTCCCTGGGTTAGGATCAGGTCTCCTTAGGCCTGCACCAGGGTCAGACTTTAAAATTAGGTCTGAGCAGACCTATTTCCTAATGGGCACAGACTCTTCTGCCCATTCCTCCCAAGTATGACTCTTCCCCTGTCCCCTCCAACCTATCCCAATTCTGTCTCTTCCCCATCGCTGGCTCTCCATCCCCATCCCATCCTTCTCACCATCCAGTCCCAATCTCTGCTTCTCAACCCAGTGTTATTGTCGAGCAGGTCCTAGTCTCCATCGTCTGTCTCCGTGCCCAGCCAGCCCCAGTTCTCCCTGGCTTCTTGTCCTCATCCAGGTTCCCTACCTCACCCACGTTTCACATCCCCACTGACTCCGATTCCCAGTTTCATGGGCCCTTGTCCAAGTTCAGCAACTGCCACCCTGGCTTGTTGTCCTCGTTTGGTTTGGTTTTGTTGCCTAGTCTGTCCCAGGTCTCCTCCTGCATTGTGACTCCTCATCAGATCTGTCTCCGCTCCCACGCACACTATGTTCTGACGCCCCCCATCACATGCTAATTCTTACTCACTTTAACTAGCCAATTTGTCTCCCCACCCAGCACATCCATCATCCAATCTAACTCTAGTCCCTCCTTCATTTTCCTTCCTGTCTTTGTCCCAACCTCCCTTCCCAACCAGTCTCAGTGGCTCCCAGACTTCCACCACCAGTCCATCTCCCAACCAACCTCTAGGCCAGTTTCCTTCTCCTTCCCCCTTGACAGCTTCCAGCCTCAGTCTCCCCATTATGTTTCTACTATCTTTCTTGGACCAATCTCCCCTCTTCCTCCAGATTTAGCTCCTGTCCGCCAAGCTTTCAAATCTGGCAACCTCCTCTTCTGTGCTACAGGACATCATTGAGAGCACAAGAGAGAGTCTGCCTGCTCTCGGTTCCTGTGTCCAAGACCAGCACACCTGGCAAGCGGCAGCCCAGAGATGTAGTTGCAGGGCTAGTTCTGCTCAGCCCTGGGCCCCTGGGTTGCAACCTGTTCAATGCAGGGAATGCTTGAAGAAATTAGTTGCTACAAAGTCTCTACTGAGCATGTGCAAATCCATTTATTCAAAGGCTTATAAATTGGCTATATTTCAATGGATTTGCATAGGAATGTCTAAAGGCACATCTCTGACGCAAAGGCCACGTCTTGCCCTTTCCTTTCAACAGTTCTAGTTCCCTCGTGCTTTGGAACAAGGATTTCAAGTTTGGCAACAAAATCTTTTGAACAGAGGCAAAGCTGCATTTTATTTTGTTAGCCTCCTGTCCTAGGAAACAGCTGAGCCATTTTGGCTGAAATTTTCCAAACACACCCATCCCTTTCAGCCTGAGGCAAAAACCTAGCGTGGAAAAATCTCATCCCACATGGTTAAAGTCTGACAGAGATTTATAAGCAACAGAAACCAGGGTCTGATCATGGGAAATATCAGGCAATCTCAATAACCAGCAGTGCCATGTCTGTCTGTAATTATTTACCTTTGACAGCCATAGGGTTTTACCAATACAGGACTGGAGCCTCAGTCTGTCTGGCACTGTATAAACACGTAGTAAAATATCTTCCCTGTCCCAAAGAGGTTATAAGAAATATCCTAATGCTCAGTCTTATTCACCCTTCTAATTTGGGTAGAAGATCCTGTCACCTCCATTTACAGATCAGACTTAAATAGTCATTGGAACCTGGGTTCCCCAGGAAAGTGCACTGAACACTAGACTATAGAGTCATTCTCCTTTGCTCTTTCTCTCTCTGGCTCAGTAACAGTATTTTTATACAAAGTCTAACAGCATTAACAGGAAGCCAGCCATAGAATACCCTATAGCTGGGGTACAAGACCCATGTTCAAGGCCCTAATTTAGATAAGGCAGAATAGAGATTTGAAAAACAGTCTTACACATACTGGGTGAGTGCTCTAACCACTGAGCCTAAGAGGAGATGCCGCCTCCTGAATTTTGAGTGGGATCTCTCAGATAGGAAGGGGAATTCCTAATTTGAGGATCCATTAAGGCTTAGGTACAAGCTAGACACTGAGTATCAGGGCAGAAGTGGCTTGCACATTGGCAAAAAAGAAGGTGCTTAGGTGACTTTTAGCAATGACGTAAAGGTGCCTGGGAAATTTAGGCACCTACGTAATTACGTAATAACCAATCGCAGATTTTCAGGATCTAAATTTTAGACTTGGGTGCTTAAAATTACAGTTCAGGTTAGCTCTACAAAAGGACTTAGATGCGTAAGTCATTTCTCAAAAGGGGACTTAGCTGTCAAAATTACTTAAGCCTTGAAGTGCTGAGTGGAGAAGCATCTAACCACCTTTATAAATCTGGGCCACAGTTCCTACTGATTTTCAGCAGGACTTGTGCTCCTAAATCAGGCAGTTTAGAATGTTCTGTCCTTGTCCGTAATGTGTATCATTGTAATTCTTTGGTCATGCTGCAATTTCTTGGTGCAATGGAATACAGTTAATGTCGAGAGTCCACTGAAGATTGCAACCATGTGAGTAACCAGGTTAAGAGACAGCCTATTTGTAACTAAGTTCCTGGACATGCCAAGGCCCAAAGGCTCTCAGCAGAGATTTTTGTTTTTCTTTTGTCAGGGTACCAAAACTGGTATAGTCAAATGTAAACAATAAGCCCTTCACCCTGAAGGTGCCCAAATGAAAGATTAGAATACAAGTAAATGCTTTAGGGTGTATAAAGAAAGTCTCTAATCAGCTGAAAGTGTGCAGCTGATACATGATATTAGAGTATGTTTGTAATTAACACTCAAAAGAGGAAGTAACACAGAATCAACACAAGTAAACAAAAATGCTTTTTGGTGTTTGTTTTCTCAATGTAAACATCTCAACTTGAAGTGAAATAGTTTCTGATCTAACACAAGATAATTGCCTTGAACTCTAAGCTATTGTGGAAAAATGGCAGCTTATTCTTTATAAAATGACACTTTTTTTTTTCCAGAACATCTCGTTTTGGTGGGTGGTGGAACTGTGAAGTATATAATATGGTTTACTGCACTCCAGAGACCAAGGTGTTTCAACATAATTTCCATCTTCACATGTCTTCCCAGAAAGGTTGTTCTCTCCCCCCCCCCCCCCACACACACACTCATTCTGATGTACCACTGATTCAGCACTGTCTCTTACATCTGTTCAAAAGATATTTCTTGAGCTTCCAAATGGTGTCTAGCAATGACCACTAGATAAGAGGTTGAATGACTGTACCAGGGCTGTTTTTTGATACAGTGTTGGTTAGATTTGTTGTTTTATTACAGTGACTTCTAATGAGAGTGTGCATATGGTAGAGCTGGTGAAAATATGGACACAATTTTTGTGTGCGCAAAATTATACATTTTTATTTGTTCCCTTTCACACCCCATTTTCACTTTTTGCCATTGAGGGCAATAACATGAAGAACATTGTGGATTTGTTTTTTTACCTTTTCGTTTTTCCTCTTGCAACTCTGTAACTCTCAAATTTTCCCAGGTTTTGAAAAAATTACCGAGTGGCAGAATTACTTTCATTTTCATCCTTTTCCCACTTCATAACTTTTCCGAACTTGAAGGAGTTTTGAAAACTTATACAGTGGTAAAAACTTACAAATGGCAAAATAAATTCCAAACCCTAGACATGTATCTGTTGCATTCAGTGACAGAAAGAGGGAAAAGTAACATTCAAAATTTCCAGTTTCAATAAAAACTTGAGGAAAAAATATTGGGGGGAAGGGATAAAACATTAACTAAAAAGTGTTCTTATTTTTTTCCCAGTTAAAAATTGTCTTCAAGTTTTGAATGAAAAATGTTGACATCCTCAAGCATTGGTAATATATCTGCAATTCAGACTACTTCTTTGTTTCTTAGGGTGCGTCCACACTTACAAATTAAGTCGACTTAAGCTTAGGGTGCGTCTACACTTACAAATTAAGTCGACTCAAGCTTAAGCTTGCATCTGCTTAAGTCGACTTAAGGAAAAATTAAGTCGACTTTATAAAACCTCGTTTTAAGAATTTAGAAAGTCGACTTAGCCAGTGTGGACGTGGAGTAGCCCTAAGTCGACTTAGGGGGCTTTAGGGCTTCCCCACTGCCCTCCCTGCCAGGGTGGCTGGCACAGCCACAGCCTGGCATGCCCCCTCACAGGGCAGGATAGAGCCCTGCCCACCCTGCCCCTATGCCCTGCCAGGGTCCCTGTCAGGCTCAGCCCCCATTGTACCAAGGTACAATAGGGCAAAGGCTGAGCCCCCTGGCACTTGGCAAGGGGTGCCCCCCTGCCACTGTGGACCTGTCCCAGGTCCACCTGGCCCCTACAAGTTGACCTAGGCGTTCAGTGTGGATGCTCTAGGTCGATTTGGTAGGGTCCCCTCTAAGTCAACTTAAATTTTCAGTGTGGACATGCTAAGTCGACTTAAAGTCGACTTAAATTAACAAGTGTAGACATAGACTTAAGGAGCAGCTATGGTATTTTGCATAGCCCCCCGCACAAGGTAAAAAACAGTTGTCACTAAGATTAAACTAAAAATATATTTGAGATAAAAATTACAGTTCCCTTGGTGTAGTGCAATCCTGAATGTACGGCGGTAATATATGAAGTGTCCGAGCTAGGAGAAATGCAATAGATATATTCTTACCACAGCATAAAGTACTAGTGCATAATAACTAACATGCTAAAATTCTAATGAAGAGAAAACAACTTGTAGCTTTCACATGTGGTAACTGCTGGAAATAAATGCTATGGGGGAACCTAGCGTTACCTTGACCTACCTGTGTTAAAACTACAAACTGACTTGTGTTCACTAGAATTTGACCACATTTTACCACAAAGTAAAAATATTCCTTTTTCTCCTAGTGACAAGATCATATTTTATTCTCCATCCGTGTGCCAATTAACACTCTTCGTAATGCAGCATGTCACAAGGGACTGTTGAAACTGGAAATCTTACCATCACCAGTGCCAATGGGAAAGAAGTGTTAGCTATCCAATTATAAATAAAGAATATTTTGTTCCTGTTAATGTAAAGTAACACTTGGGAAACCGGCCATTTTTACGCAGGAGATTTGCATATTTTAGGGAGTTGATTGCAGGTCTTGCTTTCTAGTGTGGAAACTGGTTGTCCATTTGAGAGTTGTCCAGCAATGGGGTGATGATGCCAAAGATAATTCTGACTGAATATGGCTCAGTCACTCACTTCACAGGGCCCACCCACTCCCATTTCCTGATGGTTCTGTCCTGTCAGGAACTCACAGCTGTGAGGCAAGTCAATCATGAATGCACGTCAGTGGGAATCCTGGAGAGAATTAGTGGGAAGCTGGATGAAGGAACTGGCAATGGGAAGGAGGTGAGAATGTTGATCACAGTGAGATGGAGAAAATAGCATCAGTATATGGAAGAGAATTGGGAAACTCTTTTGTTTTGAGAGTGGGAGGGAGGAAATGCTGAGGATGTCTCTATTAATGTTGTTCAATGTAACTTACTCTTAAGGCAACAGAGTCCTGTGGCACTTTTAAAGACTAACAGATTTATTTATCG
>ML685821.1:13231122-13241293 GCA_007922175.1 Pelusios castaneus
CTAAAGGCTAGATTATGACTTCAAGGAACAGCCCTAAGGAAGTGATGGTGTATTGGTAAACAGACTCAGAGCACACAGTGCCTTCCAGGGCTCTCTTGTTGCACTGCCTGGGGAAAAGTAGTAATGTCTGATCTCATTTTATGGGGCACAGCATAGAGCGCCACTGGTTAATGCATACAGCTATGATTCTCTCACTCTCCGCAGACTTTTATTTCTCTGTGTGAAAAACCTTCTTAGGCGTTCCCCTGCTTTGCCATGTGTGCTGTAAATCCTAATCTGCGTAACAGTATGTGATTGTGTAAAGGGGGAATCCTTATTCCTCAGTGTGATGACATTCACTCTAATCACAATCTAGTCCCAAATTAAAAGGAGAACAAACAAGAAGAGACAATACCAAAGGAAGGGGAATGAGAAGGGAGAAGACAATATAATTCAGTTCGGTGGGGAGGCTAGCGCACATATCCTGAAAGCAGCAAACCTTTACTATTTATACTTGGTTATTTTTAAATGTTTGTTGCTACAGATCATCTACCTTGAAGAGAGAATTAAAGGTGCAGTCCTTACTCCAAGAAGCTATAATGCAAGGTCCTGATCCAGTAACTGATTAAACAGTTACACAGCACAGGTACACCTGTGTAGAGTCAATTGCAAGATCAGGACCTGCATTAACCACTCTATGATTAGGGAGAAGGAAAAAGTTTAAAAGAAAATAAGGTGAATATGAAGTGTGATTACCTGAACCATATGCACACTTCTAATGAAAACTTCCTAAGTCGCTTTCTTTAACTAACATTGGCCCCGATCCTATGCACCAACAGTAAAGTTAAGCATATGCATACATTTTTTTGTAGATTCACTCTTGAAATCTATAACAGGTACCTTTGTAAAAACACTTGGTAGATACTGTTAATCTCCTTTTCAAAACTGCCACAATACAGCAGTGTGATTTCATAACACATGTATACGACATGATTAAACATTGGGCTTATGTACAAAATGTGTCACTAGAGTGTAATGGGATAACACCCCTTTAAAAATCACATTGCAAATTTACCTATGATATGAGTAGTAACTTATTTTAATAGAAAGGAAAGAGTTTAAAATAACCAATTGTTGTTCTTTGTTTATTAATACCTACGGTTGAGAGAGATCCTTGCACGTTTCTGGTCTTTTACAAATTGCTCTTTGTATTTGTTCACTTGAACAATGAGAAATCAAAGAAATCCAGATGTTTTAGTGTAGTCTGCATCACTTTCAGGTTCCTAGAACCTTTGAAAATCTGGCATTCGGGCCCATGCAGATATCTGTAGGTGCTAAATGGGATTTTTTGTGACGCTCCTAAACCAGTTAGACATCTAAATCCCTTTTGAATCAATTCACTCAAGTGCTTTTGATAATCCAAGTAGGCACCATCTGCACCTGTAGGCACATAGTAATATCTTGAAAATCTTTGAGCTGCAGTGTATAGGTTTCAAATATCACTAGAAAAAGTTTGTTTAAACACAACTGATTTTAATTTTACAAAATTGAGTGTATTTGTGTGAGTGTATAGTTTATTAGTTTATAGAGTTGAAAGTGTCCCTTTAATGCAAATTTTTTCTAAAATCTCTTACTGAATCCTTGACCAGGTAGGTGCCATTCTTGCCATGATCACTTCTCCCATGTGGAACTCCTTTCCAGATGGGAGACTTGTTCCTAAAGGCAGCTTCACGGTTGCAGGCAATGTTTCTCACAAGATTAATGAGATTGTAGAGATTTATCTACCATCAGCAGGCACCCTTGAGTAAAAGATCACTGGTATTTGGGTACATTTTAGCTGGACAATGAACAAACAACATCCCATCAATTTACAGCTGTCTAGTTGAGCCTTCTTGTGGCAAGTAGACAACCATGAGATTCTGTACTACTAAAAATGACACCATCATAAGAGGGAAGATGTATGGTCTGTAGCGTTTTCGTACCCTGTTATAAGACTCAGTATTGGAGAGTAACTATTAAAGGCCTGTTCACCATTTGCAAGTGCTCCTCCGCGTTGAAGTACTAGAACTTTCTGAACGGGATGCACCCAGCTCTAATACTTCATGACAAAGCCTTTCCCAGAAGGTATTGCTCTTCTACAGTGTACTGATTTTGAATCACACTAAATATGGGTCTGTGTGATCAGATAGTAAGAGGCTAGATAGATCAAAATTAAAAGCAGGCTCTTGGGCTGGAGCTATGAGGAAGCTTTTCAGTATTACAAGCCTTTCAGCCAGAGCTGTGGTTTGGAGAGTTACAATCTTCGTCTTGAAGGGACTGATCGGCTACCACCTGCAGTCAGTCAGGCATATTACTTCCTGGGCCTCAGCGCACCAAGCAAGAGCATCACTCTTTAGAGTGAAAGGAAGATGAAAACATATGTGAGCACTCTCAGGTGGGCCAGAATCACAAATTACTCTGCTAATGAGTTGTTGTTGTTTGTTGGGAGGGGGGAGCTAAAGCATTATAGTTATACGGTAAAGCAAAACCCTCCTACTGAAGCATTTCACTGTGGATAAATACTTGGTCACTGGGCCAGAGACAGTATGAGAGAATGCCTCTGCAGTCCAGTGGTTAGGACACCCATCTAGGAGGTGGAAGATCCTGGGTCCAGTCTCCTTGCTCCATTCACTCTTTCTTTATTTATCCATAGTAGAAGAGCTTCAACAGGGGAGATTGGGGCAGGGGGAGGCGAATGACAGCATCAGAATACCCCAGAGCTTAATGGTTAGAGTACTCTCTTCAGAGTTTAGGAGAGCCTGTATTCAAATTATTTCTTTCCCTCTGACAGGGAAGGGGAATTGAACAAGCGTATCCTATATCCCGGGCCAGTGCTCTAACCACAGGACAGAAGTTTATAAGGTGGGTATTGGTGCAACCCACACCACTTCATCCTCTGCCTGAGCACACCTACTGGATCAGACTCCTCATGTGACGTAGGCAGTCAAATGCCTACCTTCTTCTGGCATGTGAATCACTCTGGAGAGCAAGGTGAGCATTAGCTAAGAGATGAGCATTCATACACCTACGGGGAGGCAGCAGTGCACATGTCCAGAGGCTGAAATATATCTGAGAGAACTTATATCCTGAAAAACTTGGGCCCGCAGTGAGTCTAGGTGTCTGCCGGGTTCAGGAGAAATTTTGTGGATTGCAATGAATCCATAACTGGAACTTAACCATCTAAACTGAAAATTTAGGTGCCTAAGTCTGAGGTTTGAGCATCTAACTACTTGTGTGGATCTAGGCCCATGTGACTTGTTAAAGGCCAAAGAGGAAGCTAGTGGCAGAGCTAAGGGTAGACTCAAAGGCTGTCTACACTTGTCAAAATAAGTCAACTTTGCTAAGTTGACTTAGCATGTCCACACTGTAAATATAGGTTGACTTAAAGTCGACCTTGCCAAATCGACTTAGGGCATCCACACTGGATTCCTAAGTCGACTTCTAGGGGCTAGGTGGACCTGGGAGTGGTCCATGGTGGGAGGGCGGGCACCCCTTGCCAAGTGCCAGCGGCTCAGCATTTTCCCCATTGTACTAAAGTACATGGGGGCTGAGCAGGACAGGGATGGGGCAGGGTATAGGAGCAGGGTGGGCAGGGCTGTGTCCTGCCCTGTGGGTGGGCACGCCAGGCTCTGGCTGTGCCAGGCACCCTGGCAGGGAGGTCAGCGGGGGGCTAAGCCACATCTACACTGGATTAAGTTGACTTAATAAAGTTGATTTAGCCGGTAAGTCGACTTTAAACTAGGTTTTATAAAGTCGACTTAAAATTTCCTTAAGTCGACTTAAGGAAATTGTAGTGTAGATGCAGAGTAAATTAAGTCGACTTAAGCAGGCTTAAGTCAACTTAATTTACAAGTGTAGACGTACCCAAAGTGTCTTTGCTACAAATCTTATATGCTAATCAATGGACATGCTTCATTATCTAGAGTTGTCTGGTGGCCAACAAAGAAGTAATTTTACAGTATAGCTATAAGCTTTAGCCCCCATTCAGCCACCTACAGAACTAGGGTGTAAAGAGCTAATAATGTATGGTGTCATTATAGGAAAGTCTTGACTTAGATTGGCATGAAAGGGTGACTGGAAACATTACAGAGCCTATTTGGATGAACTAAAATGCTGAGTGCCTTTATTTTAGGGATGTTTAGATTCCATCGGAATACATTCAAAGGCATAATGATGGTTCTGGTGCGATGTCCCAATACATGCCCCCATCCAACAACTCCCAGATATTGTTTCCTCTGCTTTTCTAGCTTTCCATTCACTACTGAACTTTAGACAGTGGAAAACATCTATTTCTATTAACTTGCGTATATTCTCACAGTATGTATTTTGTGATGGTATCACAGGATGTTTCAGTCAATAGTGAATGCTACAGTGTATGTGAAAAGGTGCATTCCGTCAACATCATCATCATCATACAATTTGTATAAACTTAATCAAGAATATGATATGTAGTGCTCCAGTTTCTAAGCTGGTGTAAACCAGTTTAGCAGTTCCATGACTTCCATAGAACTATGCTGACTCACAGCAAATGAAGATACTGTATGCTTTCTACATTTCTTTTAGTCAATTAGCATCTGTTATGTCTTGGGCTACAGCAGTAGTCCCAAACCAGTAATCCTGATCTACTTCTGCAAGGCAGTAACCATTGAAACATATGAGCGTTGCGCCATCTGCTGGCAAAAAGTTGGAGACCACCGTGCTATAGGATGATATTCTGCACTTGCAGGGGGGTGTTCTGTGTTTGTGGCTCCCCTGTATTCCTTCAGTGAATAGATGACATACAATTATGAGTAAATCCATCCAGGGTCATCTATATGACACATACTTGATACAGTAGAGAAAAAATAGCAGGTAAATGCAGTGCCTGCTCTTGTCCATACAGGTGATTTTCAGAGCATCTATGTTCTCACATACCATGCCCATCACCTGCTACAGCGGCTTTGTGCGAAGCTCAGAGTGCACTGCAGACTTGCCCACAATAGCTGCTCTAAGTACAAAAGCAGAGTAGTTGGTTTGTGGAAAATCACATCACACTTTGTACTTTTTCTGGCTTCAGATAAGGTTGTGCGCTTGTAAGACTAGAGTTGAATGTTAATTTCTTCATTGGTTGACAAAGCCCACTAGCAACCTCACCAAATCACTCCATGTTCTTATGGATGGTGGAACTGACTTGAAAGAGCTACTTTAGGAAGCCTCCACACTAGTGGAGATTTACTGTCATTTCCTAGTAATGACCTTGGCTTTAGCCGAGGCAGAAGGAAGCTGAAGATGAAAAGAGAAGGTTGTGATAAGATCCACAATTGTTGTGTGTGTTTCTCCCTTCAGTCATGAAGGAACTGAATACTGTCTCTTAAATAGTGGATTTGAAAGGGAGATTCCTTTTGCATCATATCTCAATGCCTTTTCAAAATAAAATACTTTGTGCAGGATATGAGTTACAACAATTCTTTTGATCAGATTGCTGTCTCTGTCAGGAATCTTCAGTGTTTTCACTTGATTTGTGGATGATTGTACCTACAGTGAAATCTTCAAAGAGCTTCATCTGGGACATATAATTTGGCTTTTATAGCAGAATGACAGTGAAAGATCATAGCTTAAATTTATTTTAATAGTACTTTTTTTTGCCAGTCCATATGTTATGTGTTTATTAGAGAGAGGTCTAAAAGCAGTGTGGCTGAAGCTGTGGGCACCTGCAATCTTCATCTGTAAACAGGATGGACAGATTTAAATCAAGGCAATTTAAATCATGCACTGGAAAGCCTCAATTTAAATCAACAGTTTTAATCATTTTTTCCATTTATACTTCAGTTATTTTCTAAAGTAAAGTGTGTTCTCACTGCTTGATATAGCCATTGAAACATTTTTACAACTAAATATAGAAACTTTACACTAGATTTACATCTTTTTGCTACCTAGGACGGTGGCCTATAATTATATTCATTTATTTAAACAATTATATAGCTTAGTGTTTTCCCAGGTCTTGAGAGAGTAAGGGATTGCCTTGCAGGATAGACTGTAGATCCTTGATGATGTGCTGCAGAGATTGACTTGGTGATCAGTGGTGTTCTGTTGTTTTACTCGTTGGAGACGAGAGCTGAGGAAGTGTTGTTCTAAATCAGCCATAAAAATGTTGGCATTTGTCAAGCCACACTTTAAAAACCTCTAAGGAAGGAGATTCTACCACCTCCCTAGGTAATCCATTCCAGTAATTCGCCACTCTCCTAGTGAAAATGCTTTTCCTAATATCCAATCTGGATCTCCCATACTACAATTTGAGACCATTGCTCCTAGTTCAGTCATTTATTACCATTGAGAATAGCCTAGTTCCATCCTTCCTTGGAACCCCCTTTCAGGTAGTTAAGGCAGCTCTCAAAGCCACTCTCATTCTTCTCTTCTGCAGACTAAACAAGCCTAGCTCCCTCACCCTCTCCTCATAAGTCTTATGGTCCAACTTCCTAATGATTTTTGTTTCCCTGCTCTGAGCCCTCTCCCATTTGTCCACATCCTTTCTGTAGTGGGGGGCCCAAAACTGGACACAGTAGTTCAAAGAGTCTACAACTGTCCTCACCAATGCCAAATAGAGGGGAATAATAATTTCCCCTCAATCAACTGGCAATAGTCCTACTAATGTAGCAGATGGTATCAGCAGATAACTCTGCCATTCTAGAGCTTGCAGATGATGGATTTTAATAACCCCTTATGCCTAAATTGGATCCTGAAATAAAATGGCAAAAAAAATCATTCACTCACCATTACTCATTGCACTGATTTTTTTTAAATGAGATTGTAAATGAAAGATTCCTCCAATTGCAATTGTTTATACCACTGTTTAATTGGTTTAATTTATTCTAAGCCTAGTTATATAGAGAAAATAATTAATACTACAAGGAATATCATCCTCTTAAACCCTTCTCTAGCACTATACCAAGCAGCTTGAAAAAAAGTTAAATATTAAAATTAATAAATGCCTAATAAAACTTTACTTTTAAACAGCTCTTCACTTAGGATGTTTGACTGTACTGAGCAGAAGTCCAGCAGTAACAGAACAAATATAATTAGTAAATACTCCCACAACAAATTAACATGCCAATTATATTTTGAACACAAACATTTTGAAATTCAGAAGTCAGTAATCCACGCAAAACACAAATTTATGACAATAAGGTAAGTTATCATTTACTAGCATAGTAAGACATGGTAGGCAGTCCATTGACTGGTGGAAAAATAAGTTTACTAGCCAGTTGATCCATCTTAAATATTATATGGATGTGTCTGAATAAAATCATTGCCTTCTGAGGAGCATTTTTTATAATCTTTTTTTTCAGTCTGACTGCTGAGCCTTGCATCCCTTTGTTGCAGTGTTTATAATTGACATATGTCCCTTTTTTACTCAGAGGTAAAGGAATTTCTTGAAAATGTTCCCCAAAGCAGTCGTCTTTATAACAGCCAGCCATGGCTGTCTTTTTCCCCTCCTGTTCTTAAGTGGTGAGATCAACAGTACAGATGCGCTTTGAAGAATGTTGTCTCTGCTTTGACACCAATGTTGGCCCTTTGTGGTTGCATTGTATACTCTGCTCCTTCTCCCTCCTTACATGATTTCCGTCCCACTACCACCACCGCATAGCCCCCCAAAAACAAATATTAGTACCTAAGTCAGTAATAGCTATTGGACACTTCTTGTCTGAGATGTTTTTTGTTTAAAGGCTATTGGGTAAAAGATTTGAACCATTCAGCCCCACTGCTTTTTTCTGCATTTTATTTCAACTGAATTGTAGTCTCCATTACTCTAAAAATAGAGACTTTAGACTAACAATATACACTAATTGTATAATATGTTGTCATTACTCTACAGAGAAAATAGAAGGAAGTGGAAGAAATTATAGATCAGTTTTAAAATTTAGCAAAAGAGAGAGTGTGTGTAAAAACTCTCTTTCTTCTATATGTGATCTTAAAACAAAAATATCCCCTCTCCAATCCAAAACAAAAATCTCTAATCACATTTTTAGGTTTTTACTCTACAATTACAAGCAGAAAATAACAATGAGTCAATAATGATGTTCTGTAGACAATAATGATGTTCTGTAGACATTCTTCTGTCTCTATAACATACTTAATCTCAACCTGGAGTTGTTGTAAATCACAATTCTCTAGCTGGAGTAAATATTGCAGACTCTGGAGCTGAATACAGAATTTAATTAAAAGCAACCAGATTTTATTTATATCTCCACTAATTCAATCTCTCACTTCTGCAGCTGAACCACACAGGCCTTTTCTTAGAGATGTTGGTAATTTAGACATGAGCCCCCTTGGGAAGTCTCTCCAACAACACTACCCAATGAACTTCCATTCACCCCCACATCAATGACCACTGTTCCAGTGTATGTATGGATCTCCCACTGATTTATATATGCATTATCTTTTAGCTGATTTGTAATTTCACTGACTTAAAGTCAGCAAACTTTTCACATATTCTAAACAACCAGAGATCTGATGAATTTTTAGAAGAATCGACTTCAGCAATCAGTCAGCACTACACACAACAGGAGTGGCAGATTACCCTTAGGGGGCGGAGCCATTTCCCATTGTTGCTTTTAGCAACAGTGCTGCTCCCTCGGTTAGCAGGAGTGAGAAAATTAGAATAGCCTGGCTAGCACCATTCGATGACATGGTGGTAAATTCCTGAAGCTGGTCTACACTAGCACTACGATGAGTGTCTAGAGCAACAGTGGCAAATTTCCTTAAAACTGTCCATGCAAACAAGGCCTCAGAGTAGAATATTTTAATAGGCTGAAGTGAATATAGAACAATGGACTCCTGATTATTAACCTCAGCTCTGATATTTGTCTGACTGTGAGACTGGGCCAATAATTTAACTACTCTGCCCTGGCTTTCCTAATTGTTAAAATAAAATAATAATAATAAAATAATAATAATAATAAGTCACAGGGATATTAAGGATTAGTTAGTGATCTGAAAGCACTTTGACAATGGACAGCTCTGTAAGTGCCAAGGATTGTTCTTCCTCCCAGGAATATATTTGTAAAAATACATGAAGTAAACACTCTGGCGGCAAACAGAAGCCTCTGCCAGAGTAATGAAACTAAGCCCTTTTTCTTTGTACTGCCTATATTCTAGTTCAGCCAAACTGAAGATTCGAACACAATGCCTTTCACTCATGCGTAACCTGCTTTAATTAACAATGCAATACTTTAAATAGCACAACTAACAGAATACTCAGAACAAAAATGTTTTAAGAGTTGTATTTAAATATAAAGAAAAGTCCCTGGGAGAGACCGTCATACAGTCCAATAACGCATCTAACTGGATGGAGTAAAAGTAATACTTGCTTTTATTGAAGTCCAAGGAGACACCCAAGTTTCATTAAATGGAGAGCACCACAAGAGGCTACAATTAGACTAAGACACAATAAGATTTTAGATAAGACAACAAGATTCCTGTGGCACCTTAAAAACTAACAAATTTCTTTGGGCATAAGCTTTTGTGGGCTCCAACCCACTTCGTCACATGTCTGAAGAAATTTGTTAGTCTTTAAGGTGCCACAGGACTCTCATTGTTTTTGCCGTACATACACTGGCTGCGTCTACACTTGTAAATTAAGTCGACTTAATTTACCCTGCATCTACACTACAGTTTCCTTAAGTCGACTTAAGCAGCTTGCTTAATGAAAATTAAGTCAACTTTATTAAACCTAGATTTAATTTGACTTAAGGCTTAATTCGACTTTTTAAAGTCGAAATAAGCCAGTGTAGATGTGGGGTAGCCCTAATTTGACTTAAGGCTACCCCAGGACTACACCAATGCTCTCCTTGCTGGGGGGGGGTCACAAGGGGAGCCTGACATGCCCCCCCAAAGGGCAGGGCAGAACCCTGTGTGACACTGTCCAAATTTAAGGAACCATTTATATTATTTTCTATTAATATCTCATAAATGCTATAATCCATAGGAACTATGTCATGTTTGGTATCAATAGAAAGGTAGTAATTTGCTGGGAATGATTATATAGTTTATGTCTAGGAATTGTATTTATATTAGAAGTTAAGAATATGCATATTATATCTATACTTTAACTTGTGCGATTGTGGGGAAACACCCCAGACAGGCTGTCTACAACCATTGTGTCCTTAATGTTAAG
>ML685821.1:13241393-13253657 GCA_007922175.1 Pelusios castaneus
AACACCCCAGACAGGCTGTCTACAACCATTGTGTCCTTAATGTTAAGTAAGCTCCCAGGTACAATGGGCCCAGGGAGAAACCTGATGAGCCATTAAGGACACAGTGGTTGTAGACAGCCTGTCTGGGGTGTTTCCCCACAATCGCACAAGTTAAAGTATAGATATAACAACCATATTCCTAACTTCTAATATAATACAATTCCTAGACATAAACTATATAATCATTCCCAGCAAATTACTACCTTTCTATTGATACCAAACATGACATACTTCCTATGGATTATAGCATTTATGAGATATTAATAGAAAATATCATAAATGGTTCCCTAAATCCGGACAGTGTCACACCCTGCCCACGTGCCCTGCCAGGGTCCCTGTCCCCCTTTGCCCCATTGTACACAAGGGGTGCCCCCCCCCGCCACCATGGACCTGCCCAAGGTCCCCCTAGCCCTTAGAAGTCGACTGAGGCGTCCAGTGTGGACGCTCTAGGTTGACTTTGTAAGTTCCCCTTAAAGTTGACTTTAATTTTAAGTGTAGACACACTAAGTCGACTTAGTTAAGGTCAACTTAAAATTACAAGTGTAGACATAGCCACTAAGACGGCTACCCCCCTGGATATTATACATAAGAATGTTTTAAAAAAAAACAAAAAAAAACCCGAACTCATGACCAAATATTTAGCTGATACAAAGCAGTGAAGCACCACTGACGTTGGAGCTACACCTGTTTACACCAGCTGAGAATCTTGTCCAGGGTCAATACATTGGTTTTTAAATGTATTCCAAGTTTTATTCTGAAATAGTTAAGACATCAAACTGAAGGGGTAAAAGGTCTGATCCTGCATTTCTCATCCACCTAAAACTCAGACAGGAATTAGATGTGGGCTCCTTCCTTTGTTTACATAAATTAAGACAGATATTTTAGTCCTTTTATAATCTTCTAAAACAAAGGCAACAAGATTGCAATATTGTCATTCCCAGGATATGAGAGAGACGAGGTGGGTGAGGTAATAACTTTTGCTGGACCAACTTCTGTTAGTGAGAAAGACAAGCTGTTAAGCTTGCAGAGAGCTCTTCTGAGCTGAAACATGAAGAGCTTGACGTAAGCTTGACTGCTTGTCTCCTTCACCAACAGAAGTTAGTCCAGGAAAAGATATTACTTCACTCACCTTGCCTCTGCAATAAGCCTGGACAGCAGTTTCCTCAGCAAAATGTAGAACTCAACCTTTCCAACCCCCTTGACTTCAGAGAAGTTTAATCGAGCAGAGAAAAATTAGCCCATGCTATAAACATGGAAACAAAACATTCAGACCATAGGAATATGCTCTAAAACATAAAAACCAAAGGCAAAATGTTGTTTGCAAAACTGGACCTGCCACTTCAGCAATGCAGTTTTCACTCAGTTTTGATTCACCACTGGATGCAATGCATCTTAGTTCACACATAGGGGTCAGGTTTTCAAACTGGCCATGGTGTGGGCTGATGTCCTGTCCCTTATGTCTCTCTTCGGCTCATGCTGTTAGTCTTCTTTTCAAATTAGGGTTGAAAATGTGAAGTAAAATATTCCTGAGAGAACACAGTAAACATGGTGCTGGTTTCCCACAGGGATAAATGATGCACTTTTAAGTTAAAGGTAACAGTATCCATTAAAAAAGGAAGATTTTTATTTTGCATGTGAAAACAGAACATTTTCTTCTGCAGACTGTTTCCAAATTGTTTACTCTATGCAGTCCATAGTGGATAGGTTTAACACTTTGAAATATATAAAGTCAAATGCTAAGTTGCTTATGTGGGTATGCAAGGTTCAAAATCTGTATGGGAAGAAAAATCTGTAAAAACTCTATCTGAAGAATCTGCATGCAAATGAGCTCTTCCAAGCTCTCTATGGTAGGTCTCCTCCTCTTACTAACAGACTTGGTGACTAAGTGTGACAAGTAGGTACACATGCAAGCCCAATTTTTTTTTAACCAGATTAACTCCATGGAGATCAAAGGAGCATGTCAACAGAAAATTTGGTAAAAATGCACCCTACCCACCAAGAAGGGGAGCAATATGCCCGTCCATAGCTCCAACACTCTCTTGGCACTAACTACATGTTGTCTTGATGTTCAGGCATCCCAGATGTTGCTTTTACTTTGAACTGAGGATTCCATTGCTCTTCTATTGTCTCTGTGAGCAAATTCTTCTTATTGGGCTTTGCTTATTGAATCAGTATTGGAGAGCATAGGAAAAAAGGAATGTATGTAGACTCACTTCCTCTGGCTCCTTGGGTTAGCTCCTTTTTGTATAAACGTAATATATAAATGTACTGCACACTTCTATGAATGTGTACAATGGTAAATAGCAGTGATGCTGTGAAAAACATGAAAGCGTTATGATGGATAATCAGCAACACTGGCCGAAAGGGCTAATGCAATCCTTCAGCTGGAAATTCTCAAGTGGTAGTAGGGAGGTTCTTTTATCCTCTGTATTTGGCAATGGTATGACCACTGTTGGAATACCATGTCAAGTTCTGCTGTCCGCAAGTCAAGAAATTGGAGGAGGTTCAGAGAAGAGTCCAAGGAATGATTAAAAGATTAGAAAACATGCTTTATATTAATAGACTCAAGAGCTGTGCCTACACTAGAAAAGTTAAGTCGACTTAATAAGGTCGACTTTAAGTCGACCTTATTAAGTCTACTTAAAAGTCGACTTAACTTTTCTAGCGTTGACATAGCCCCTTGTGACCTTATTAAGTCGACTTAACCCTTTAAGGCAACTTAATAAGGTCGATTTAGGTGCTAATTCCCCTTCCACACTAGCTTTAAGTCGACTTAAGGCTTAAGTTGACCTAAAACAAGGTGGTGTTAAGTCAACTTGAGGAAATGCTTAAGTCGACTTAATGAAAGCCCAGTGTGGATGCAGCTTTGTTTAGATCAACTTAAGCCTCCTTAAGTCAACATAAGTTGCCAGTGTAGATGCATCCAAGGAGCTCAATCCATTTAGTTTAACTAAGAGAAGGTTAAGAATAACATGATTATAATCTAGAAGTATCTAAATGGGGTATAGTAATGGACTCTTCAATCTAGCAGAGAAAAGTATAACATGATCTAGTGGCTGGAAGTTGAAACTAGACAAATTCAGACTCGAAATAATGGAGATATTTTTTAACAGTGAGAGTATATAACTTTTGGAACAATTTACCAAGGATCATGGTGGATTTTCCCTCACTGACCATTTTAAATCAAGATTGGATTTTTTTCTAATGCTCTAGAAATTATTTTGGGGAAAATCTATGGCCTCCACGATATAGGAAGTCAGGCTTAGATTATCCAAAGCTCCCTTCTAGCCTTGGACACTTTGAATCAATGGAAACCAAATTCCATCCATGAGTTCCTTATTATATAGGGCAAAGTGCTGCAGTCATACAGTTAGGTCAATAGAATGTGATTAGAAAAGTTTTCAAGTTGACCCCTTAAAGGTGCAGTAAGGTTCCACAGGTGGCCACTTACTGTGCCTACTTATTATAGCGCTTGATGTTGAGAAGACGCTGAAGCTTAACTCTGCTACAACAATAAAACTGGTTTTCAAAATGTCAACTGTTATTGGTCCACAGAGCATAGGCTGCAGCAAGCAGGCTAGTCATATGAAGCTGGCCCTACTTCTTGTTTTTTAACTCATGCAGCACATTTAAGCACAGCTAGAAATAACTGCTTTCTAGAGAATACCATGCTAAGTAAATGTGGTCAGAATGGGAGAAGAGGTGTCCATACACTTTTGTGGGGAGGCTAGCAGTGTGGGTAGATGATCCATAGTGCTATCTCTGTAGTAAGATGTGCTCCATGCTATGAAAACATTTAAGGATCATTATTCTGAAATGTTGATTGGCACCTGGTCTGCTTGCACCCCATTGTTTTCACTGCTAAGCCAAGGGAAACATTGTGCATTGAGAAGAAACTAAAAATTCCAAACAAAATTGAAACTAAACATGGATTTCTTCAAGCCCCAGGGCTACCTTACCAGTATGCTGACCCTTTCTCACCTTGGGATGTCTACTGCAGATGAAGATTTTAGGTATGAAGACTCTTAGAAGTGTGAGACTATGCAGTACACTAAAAAAATTGTATTACAGTCATCCATAATGTCAGTAGCAGAGAAAGTGGAGGATAGGTCAGAAAAGTATAATTCTCTGGACAACCACATAGGAGATGTGGACTAATGGCAACAGACAAGAGCCATTAAAAACTATAAAACAGCTCTTGAAACTGACTTAGACTTACTCAAAAACCATATTCTGATTGATGTATACAGGAGACAGTGGAAACCAAGTGAACTTTAATATTCCACTACCGAAACTTTAAACAAAACCCCTCATTTCTAGGAAAGCATTGAAGAAAAAAATGGTTGGGAAAAGTGACATGTCTGGAAGCACCATTATTGTCTCACATGAGTTGCATAAACAGTCCAAAAAACTACGCAAACAAATCCTAAAAGCTACAAATGTTGAAATTTACATAAACTGTGTGGGTTTTTCCCCCCCAAACCAGGATCGCCAGTTCCTACTAGCTGCTCTCTCTCTCTCACCTATGTATTTGCAGCAGTTGATGTCAGTAAATACCGAGTCATGTCATATGTGAATGGAGTATCCTAACCCATGTCAGATGATTGGGGCAAGACAGTAAAATTCACTCTCTTGATCAGCATTCCTGGGTGTCACACCTTTATAACAAGCTACAGACATCTAGCTCCAAGCCCTAGTCTCTTCAGCTTTCTATAGAGCTGTACTCCGTTTAGTAGGAAGCTAGAGTTAGAAGTCAGAAGTATATGATAGAGTCAAGTACACAGCAGTGAGTGTTTGGTCCCACGAGAATGAGTCCCTTGTGTAAAGTACTGAGTATCTTCATTGGCCATTTAAGCCCCTGAACATTGAGAACAATCAGCACTATCCAGGAGCTACTTAACTTCACAGAATCAGACCTGGAGTATGGTAGGGACCCACTAAGCAGCAAAGAGTGGATTCTACACGCTGTATGCAAGCACAAAGAGGTCAATCAGAAGAGGAGGAGGCAGCAGAGATTTGGCAGAAAAAGAGGAGCAATGTTATTTCCTGAGGATGTTTTTTTTTTTTTTTCCAAATCAGCTGGTGTTTGTGGAGTTGGGTGAGGTTTTATCTGCACTCATTGGGGATGGAGTGATTTTTCTCTGCTTTTATTCCTTTCATTCAATGTGTTTAGCATTCATATTACTATAGTCTGGGAGAGAGAAAAAGGAAAGGGGAATTGTGGGAGATGGGATGGGGAGAGAACTGCAAGAGAAAGGAAATGGAAAAGAAGAGAGACTAGGAAAGAGTTAATGGAAAAAGTGAATAGGGAATAATATACAAAGAGGGGTAACTATCAAACATGGAAGAAACTGAAAATGAAGTTTGAGAGTGATGCTGAGAACTGGGGGCTTCAAATAAAGTGAGGGAATAAGGCACGGCAAGGATGAAAAATAGAATGCTGAATTTCAACAATACATAGACAAGAAAAAGAGAAGATAGGGAAAAGAATTAGAAAGAGAATGGCTAAAGAACAGGTAGGAGGCAGCAAGGATGGGGGGGGGGGGCCATGTGCCGATTCATCCCAAATATAAGAGGGGAATTCCAGCCCCTAAGAGTTGGGAAACTAAGTTACAGCTTCATGTGATGTCCCTGTTTGAGTCATTCAAAGATGCAGTGATGGTCCTCTGGTAAAAAGTGGGAAGTGAGGACCTGCTATTTCAAATTTTAAGAAAGAATTTAGAAATTTTGAGGAAGTTTGAGGCATCTTCATATATTAGAAAGACACAGTAAAAACCAGAACAATAGCATTGTGACTTTGGTTTTGTAATGAGGCCAAAGGATGAGTCTGCCCTGTAACGTTGCTGTTTCCCATTTCCCACTCAATAGTAAGAGTTGGAACCCTGCTCTCAAACCCAAAACCTAGGGTTTTTGAGGAGCACCCTTGAATATCATGCTATACTAATCTGTGAGATTACCAGGGAATTCACACAATAGAGGAGGTCAGCTTTTAGGGTTTTGCAAACCATTTTCTGATAGGCCACATAGTCCTGACCCTGTATTGGCTGATACCTATATAAAATCTTTTGATTGTCTTGTGTAGGCAACAAACCATTGCTGGCTTTACTGCTGCTTGGATCCTACTTGACATGCATTTGCTGTACTCTTCTCTTGGACTGGATCTGCTGCCAACCTTATTGTGTGAATCTGACTATTGACTGGAGCTCCCCTTTGACCTGCCTAATTTCTGGGCATTAGAAGCAGAACAGGATGTATTTTTACAGCACTTTCTACCCAAGTTCTTCAACTCTTTCACTGCAAGTGTTACTGACTTTATAAATATATATATACTTTAAAAAAAACCCAGCTACTTTCCCTTTTGGCTGTTGTAAATATTTCTGTTTTAACTTTCTGCTCCTTTCCCCCTAAGACTTGTGTTGCCAAGCTGTTCATTTTTCATGTCAGTCCCTTCTGGAGTTCTATTTGTATCGGCTTTGATGTAAGCAGTAAACTTCTTGGTTTAATTTTAACTTTGCAAGGGAAGAGTTTGTTCATGAATGAATTACACAGCATGAAATCTTAAAAGCTAGGTTCAGATACGCAGGGGGAAAATTGCATAATGATTTTTCCCCCAGGAAAAAAGGCACAAAAGTGATATTCTAGATGAAAAACAAGATGTCCTCACAAATAGAATGAGGAGAGTGAGCAAGCAGGAAAAGAGAGAGAATAGTGAACTGGACCAACTAACTAATGCCCCAGTGGCATTTATCCATCAAATCAAGTGGACTGTAGAAAGCTGAGTGGGATATAGAGAATGAGAACTAAAATGTAGAAAAAAGAATACTGAGTTACAAATGTGAAGTACAGACACTATTCTGTTGGTCTAGCTTGTTGTTATAATGTTTATTGGAAACCCTGCATACCAGATAACTTAAGAAAATCAGAGACCTTGAAAGTATTCTAGAACTAATATTTTTGCCACAGCATTTAATTATTTCTGGCTATTTGTTTAGTGCCAAAATTATGCAAGATGTTTTAGACCAACAATATTGTTATGATGGCTTCCAGGGAACATGTCTGATTTATAGGCAATCATAAACCTCAGTGAGACTGGCTGGCAAAATGGCCAGTTATCATAAGACTAAGGCTAGTCTACACTGATGACAGCAAATACGCCGCCGCCAGGATGCTGTTCCGGGTTCAATTGAGCGATCAGTAAAGATGTGCTCAATCGATCTGGAGTTCGACTCAGTAACTCCAGCCCTGGAAGAAGAGTAGCGTTAAGTTGAAAAGACGGCATTTCCCTTCGACTTAGCACAGCGTAGACTGGGAGGTAAGTGGGAGTTAAAAAGTAGAAGGGAGCAAGGTATTTTACGTATCTTGCGTATCTCCCTTTGACTGCTGCCAAAAAGTATTGTGAGTGTAGACTAGGCCTGAATGAAGGAGAACTTAAATGCCCCTTCGGTTAACGATAGCTGAATTAATAGAAACCACTGTCCAAATCATGTACAAACATGGCAATTCTGAAGTAAGAGCTGAGCCGTACGGTCTGAGAGGTGTTTCCTCAGATCTGAATGAAAATGAGCAGGGGACTGGGTATTTGTTTTCATGGAGCTCTCCATGTCTGAAACAAGAAACAAACAGGGGTAGAAGACAACAGAAGAAGCACTGGTAACCTAGAGAGAAAGCGAAAAGAGATCTTTTTGGAGAGAGTGCTGGCTGGAAAAAGGCTTGGAATTGTGAGCAATGGAGCTGCCAGCAGCTAACTGTTCCTTACCATAGTCAAGGAAACTGTATTTTATGTATATATTTTGTAGCAAACATTATAGGAATGCCTGAATCCATTTATCAATTTCTCCTTCCAGCAAACATCCCATAACCAATATTTGGGAGCTTAAGTGCTCGGGCTAAGAAAGGAGAACTACAGATATCCTTAATGTCCCAAAGAGTCTACATTCTTATAAGTCAATGAATGAAAACAGCAAAAGATGGATGAGCACAAGGGGAAGGAAACTGAGGTCCAAAAATAAGGTAACACAGGTTGGTCATGTGCACATCTGGGTAGTTCACAGTATAGGTACACACTTATATCTTTAAAAAAATCCCCATCTATCCCACAGACAATGTTATATTTTACAGAATTGCTTATGGACGTGCCACTTGTGGTTTCAGTTAATAGTGAGTTAAAAATTAGTTGAGTCTCTGCTTTATGTATGGAAAAAATGAGACCTTCCTCTTCTAAATTCCAGGATGGCTATAATGGGTATTGTTTCCCATTGTTCAGTAGGAGTATAACAGATTGAGGTCAGCCCGGGGTGCCAGCCTTGGAGGGTCTAAAGCCCATGCCCTCTGGTAGGGTGGGCGGCAACCAGTCTAGCACCTAAGACAAGGCATGGCAAATAAATAGTCTCTAGTCATGGCCTTGACCTGGGCAGAGCAGGCAAAGTTAAACCGGCTACAGCCTGTTGAGGCTTAGCAGGCCAAGGGGTAGTCACCCCAGGGCTGGGGATGGCCAGTGGAAAGGGGGATGCAGGTCCACTTGACTCCACCATATCCCAGACCAGAACCCGAACAGTCGCAGGGCACCCTGCCATTTGGGTCAGTGGCCTATCCCTGGACTATTTCCTTTATCCCTGTGCTCGTGTATCTGTGGTCCAGGTCATTGTCCACTCCCACCGTAGACTGCGAAGGGCAGTCCCAGCAGGCCCTTAGGTTCATTAGCATCTGTCAGCTCTTCCAAGTCATTGGCAACTGGTTGCTCTTCCCAAGCACTGGCCGTAGGCAGCTCTTCTCAGTTGCCAGGATCCAGTAGCTTTTGCAGGGCCTTTAAGATCCAGTCCTTTAGTGGGATCAGGGTTGGGTTCAAGTACCAGCCCTGAGGAAGAGGCCTCCTTCTCCTTCAGCAGCTTCCTCCTGACTAAGCTGCTGGGCATGTCTTTTATACTTCTCCTTCCTGTCCCAACCCTGCACTTCTGGCTTGCAAATGGTGTTGTACTCAGACCTGCCCACCAGGTGACATATGTCAGCCCTTTGGTATCAGCCTCAGAAGAAGGCCACACCATTTTGCTACAAGGAGTAAAGCTAAAGTGCTGATTGCCTACAATGATGGCCTATTGTTACCCTTGTCTTGGGTCAGCAGATCAGGTTCCTTGCCTTGAGGGTTCACCACCTGCAATTAAAATTCCCCATTCTGAAGGCTCATTGAATAGACCCTTCATATTCCCCTACCCCTCAAGGACTCGCTGAATAAGGCTCAGGTGGTTTTCCTCAGTTTCCCTCAACCCTAGGGCTCCTGGAGGACAAACCTATCAGTTCCTCCAATCCCTGGGAGCTCACTGACTCAGGTTTACAAGGTTCAAAAAGGAGTTAACAGATTTCATGGGAGCACAGCACATCCATCTGATACAGAGACTACACTTCATTAACCTATTGCATTACAATTGCTAAATTCGATAAATGATAATATATCAGCAAAAGTTATAGCTCACCAAATTGGTGTTAGAATTCCAGGTGGCCCTTGATGACCAGTCACGGTTCCCCTCTGGATGGGGTCTTCTGCTCTGTACCTTCCTTTAGTAGAGAACGAGGTCAATCTTTGGACTTCAGAAGGTTCTCTTTTCCTCTCTTTCCCTCCACCGCTCAGACTGGCCAATATTTATATGTTGTCTCTTCATTAGCATTTGCAAAAGTAGTGGCAGCCTATTTCCTTATTACAAGCAAGACTTTGAAAAAGGGAGAGGGAGGAAGGAGACGGCACACCCTGATCACATTCCGTGCACCTGCCGCCTTGACAGTTTAATTCTTCTAAAGTCACCCACAACTTATCTAAGGTTATGTGGTTAAAGCTTATTGTTTAGGCATCTGGAATATCTTGTGGTTAAGATTCTTACTATTTTTGGACATCCCAAAAGGCCATTTTCCAAATACCCCAAAAGTTCATGCCACGTATCAAGTATGTTGACCATTTTTCTCATGCTCTCCATGTGGTTGCTGGAGAAGGCTACTAATGTTCCTTTATACTATGACAGCATAGGGAGCCACCTCCGCAGCTAAAAGCAGTTTGGCTTAAGTCCTGGTAAGAACAATGGGAGATTACAGCTATTTTGAAAGAGGATAATTCTTCATGGAAGAGATCTCCAGATTCCTTTGACAAGGAATTTTCAGGTCCGAAGAACGGGGGAAAAAATCTTAAAAATTCAAAACCTAACTTACAAAAGATTGATTCAAGAGGACAAATAGGAAGGGAAAATTGAAAGGGGGATTGCGCCTGGGGAAAGTGCTGGGGGAACAGGAGGGAGGGAAAAAAGATGTGTGCATAGAACTTTGGTTGGGGGGGAAAGAAAAGAGAGGCAGAATCTGGCTTGTACACTCTGGTTGCTTGCTACTGCTTCAGAGTGGAGTAAAGCAGACATATGGATCTTGCCTCAAACAAAAATTAATTTAACTTTTAAATTGATACTGCTCGTTTTCAAATTGTGTTGCCAGTAGGCTACTGCCACCATGAGGACATAGCAGGAATTAATTACAGACAAGATGCCTCACTGCATCAGCTAGTAAAATCTGCTCTGGATGTTTGTATTCTATAATATCTACCTCACCACCAAACAGCCCTCCCTTAAAAAACAGTGAGTTTCCAGCTATTCTCCATATGGAAGTTGGCCAGCTACCTAAGTAATCCTAAATGTATTTAAAAACAGAACAATTTTTAGGATGGATCTTATTTTAAAATCCTTCCATGAAGTCATTGTAACTCAGTTATCTGTAGTACATCCTCAATTATATTCATAGTTACTGAGGCAACATGATTGTGCAATACTTGAAATATCAGAGTTTTGACACTTAAAAAGTACTGGATCAAATTCATGCTTTTTGCCACTGTATTGCAGCTCATGAAGTGACACCAGAAAGTAATAAAAATTGTAAAATGTGATTAAAATACTGCGCTGTATAGTCCAATGAACATCATATCCTTTCTTTTGACTTATTTAAAGCTTGTGAGGTGGGTGAACAGGATGGGGAGAGTCTTTTGGGCTGAGGATTGAGATGTATCAGAAAAAGATTTGAGGACAGATGCATCCATTTGCTTGCAAAACTTTATTTGAATCACTAGATGGCATCAGTAGTAGCTGCTTTGGTGTTTCAGTAAGGATGCTACGGCTCGAAGTTTTTCTCTTTCATAGTATTAAGTAGCAGCGGAGATGATATATTGGGTTTGATTAAGGCGTTTGTCTCTGTTCACCACCTAAATCAAATTAACATGATAACGTTATGTTATGATTAACATTGTGGTAAATTCGCTGAAGGCAAAATAAGTGTTAAAATAATAATCAAATGAAGCCTGAAACTGTCACCCTTACTCAATTTGAGAAGTCCTTTACTCCACAAGCTGTCCCAGTTATTTCACTCTCATTTATGGAGTATGGTACTGTTCAAAAGGAACAACAGTGGTAGAATCTGGCCCTGTCTTAATGATGTGCCAGTCAACGTTCTCAGGATCTTGCAAAGACAACTAATACCCAATTACACTAACATTCAGTAAATCACAGTTAAAGCAGCAAATGTGTACTTAAAAACTGAAGAAAGTATTAAAGTAAGGAAACAGAATAGTTATAAATAGCAAAAGGTAGGCGTGGGCTAAGGGAGATCTGACAGTAATTCAAATAGAAAACTGTCACTTCAGAATAAATGTTTTAAAGTGAAGAGCAATTGCATAGAGTGGGATATCCAGGAGTGATTAACCCCACACTTCCACCCAGTCTCTATTCTGTCCTCCCACATTTTCTTGTGGCTGCTGGAGTAAGAAGAAGATATAATGCTCTTGTGGGACTCACATTTGGAAGCTATGGCACAAGAACAACAGTTGAAGTTTATTAGTCTGTGCAAATATATCTTGCCAAAATGACACTAGATATCAGTTATCAAAAGTCTTTTATCAGATAGGGTATATGTATCCCATCAATAGAGAGACAGAACCTGACCAAGCCCCTGGTTTCAAACACATTCATCTTAGGGAAGTCTGAACCCAAATACTCCACTCTATAAGTGGTTAAGTCAACTTAATAAAGTCGACTTATCTTTTCAAGTGTAGACATAGCCAGGGAGAGGGCAGCCACAGCTGCCTTCTTGCTGGGACCCCCACAGGTCCCAGGGGGTGCGTCTACACTTATAAATTAAGTCAACTTAATACTAATACTTGAAAACTGTGATCCGAGAGGATCAGGGAAGGGGCCATGGGGGGGGGACAGA
>ML685821.1:13253757-13391658 GCA_007922175.1 Pelusios castaneus
GATCAGGGAAGGGGCCATGGGGGGGGGACAGAGGAGTGGGGGAAAGGGCCAAGGGGGGCAGAGGAGCAGGGAGAAAGGGGCCCGGAGGAGGCAAGAGGAGCAGGGAAGTCACCATGGGGGGGCGAGGAGCAGGGAGGGAGCCCAGGGGGAACAAGAGGAGTGGGGGAAAATGGATTCTGGGGAGGTGAGAGGAGCGGGGGAAAGGGGGTCCAGGGGAGGTGAGAGAAGCAGGGGGAAAGGGGGCCGGGGGGATGCGAGAGGAGGGGGGGAAAGGGGGCCAGGGGGAGGCAAGAGGAACAGGGGTAAAGGGGCCCAGGGACGAGAGGAGAAGGGAGAAGGGAAAAGGGGCCCGGAGGAGGCGGTGAGAGGAGCAGGAGAAAATGGGCCCAGAGAGGTGAAAGGAGCAGGGGGAAAGCAGGCCTGAGGGAGGTGAGAGGAGCAGGGGAAAAGGAGCCCAAGGGAGACAAGAGGAGTGGGCGAAAAGGGGATTGGGGGGTGCCAAAGCAAAAGTTGGCTTGGAGTGCCACAAGCCCTTGAGCGGCCCTGCCTTCATGGCATACAGAGGGAGTGTTAAACTGTCAGGGGTGGCTCAAGCACTTGAGTACCAATCTCAGGACAGACTGTTACAATCAGGGCACAAACACCAAACTGGTTGTGAGTTCTGAACTTAGATTTTACCAACCAAGCCTTAAGTATGAACTCCTCAGGTTCTATGACAAGTTTAACATGGAGTCACAGACAGTCACCTTGGGTACTCCAATCTGTCTTGCCAGCCCTGTCCTTAAGGCTAAGCCTGGTCAAGTACAGGCCATCTTTCACTTATGCTTAGTAATCCTTGCCTCTCAAGAGTCTAAACAGCATAAAGTCTTGGTTTCTTCCTAGCAGGAATTTTTAATCTCTTTCTCCAGAGTTCAAGTTATTGGGACAAGTCTTCATGCACCTCTCCTCTTCATGGAAAAGGGAAGAGCAATCAACAAAGCTTTCTTTTGCTGGGCTGGAGATATAACGCCTCCCATGATAAAGTGGTATTTCACACTTGGTAATGTTTCTTTCCTTGTGGGTTTACAGTTTCAAAGCAAACACTTTTATTGTTACAAATATTAAATGTTACCTTGTAGTATCTGTACCCCATGTTATAAGTGAAATAAATGTACGCAGCAACTTACAAGCATTGCATAGTCTAAACATTTTCAGAAAGCTAATATCTATTTTAAAAATACTAACATGGAGGTGAGCCCGACTGATTTCCAGCTATTCATTTTTCAGTGTTCAGTTGAATCCTAGGGGTCTTGGTATGAGCTGGTATCTTGTCTGTCAGCATCATAGGATGCACAACTTATTTTCTGTGTAGCTGCTCCATTCACATAGGCCCTATAAGATACATTAATATTGCCATGAGATGGCCCTCTGAATGCCAGGTGAATTTCATACCAAAATACACTTCTAATGCTCGGTATTATAAAGGCCATAGCCATTCCTTGACATGCTTGGTCCTGTTTAGTTGGTAACATCAGTGTTCATTTTATAACTCTCCTTGATGAGTAGGACAAAAGAAAAATCAAACTGTACTGTATTTCTCATTGTGTTCTCTTTGTTTCTTTGGAAAGGATTATTAATTCTAGTTCCCTATAAACATTTTGCTACTCTCCTGCAGTTTTTAGTTTTGCTTTTTAACAATAGAAACAGTCCAGAGGGATGTCAAGGGCTATGTCTACGCTTAAAGAGGCTTAAGTCGACCTAACTTAGTCCATGTCCACACCAGGCTTTTATTAAATCGACTTAAGGGGCTTCCTTACGTTGACTTAATAAATTCTATCATTTAGGTCAACTTAAGGGGCTTCCTTACGTTGACTTAATAAATACCACTGTTTAGGTCGACTTAACTGCTAAGTCAATTTGTTAAGTTTGGACACTCTAGGTTGACTTAGTTAGTTAAGTTTGGACACCCTAGGTTGACTTAGTTCTCTAAGTCATCCTAGGGCTGGAGACAAGGGAGCCATGGCTCCATTCTCCCCAGGACCCCGCTCCGCGATGGAAGGGAGCCGTGCTCCCTTCTTGCCAGGAAGCCTCGGGGTCCTGACAAGAAGGCAGCCGCGACTGCCCTCTCCCTGGCTATGTCTACACTCAGAAAGTTAGGTCGACTTTCTTAAGTTGACTTTAAGTCGACCTTATTAAGTCAACTTAGAGAGTCTACACAAGATTCTTAAGTCAGCTTAAAGGTGCCCCTATTAAGTCGACTTAGAGAGTCTACACTCGACTCTCTAAGTCAACTGGATAGGTGGAGGGAGAGCCAGCCCTGCAAGGCTGGCTCTCCCCAGACCAGGAAGCCGTGGGAAGCTCGTCCCAGTGAGAGCCAGACCTGCAAGGCTGGCTCTCCCTGGGACCAAGAAGCCACAGGTGGCTCATCCAGAGGAGAGCCAGCTGGTGCATGGCTGGCTCTCCCCGGGACTGAGAAGCCGCAGGTAGCTTGTCCAGGGGAGAGCCAGCCATGCGCCGGTTGGCTCTCTGAGGAGGAGATGCCCACAGCTTCTTGGTCCCGGGGAGAGCCAGCTGTGCGCTGGCTGGCTCTCCCCTGGGTGAGCCGCCCACGGCTTCTCAGTCCCCTGGACGAGCTGCCTGTGGCTTCCTGGGGAGAAGGGAGCCTCCCAGGCTCTCCAGCCAGGGTTCCAGTGGGAGATTCCCTCCGGCTGGAGCCCTGGCTGGGGAGCAATTCTCCCCAGGACCACGGCTCCTCTTGCAGGGAAGCCGCGGGTCTGGGGAGAAGGGAGATGGGGCTCCCCTGGGTCACCGTGGCTCCCTTCTGTTAGGGAGCCATGCAGGGCTCCCTTGTCCCCACCACCCTAGGTCGACCAAGTCGACTTAGGGCATCTACACTGGCTAAGTCGACTTAATAAAATCCACTTAAACGCTAGTTTGAATTAAGACAAGGTGTTATTCATTCAAACTAGTTTTTCCTTAATTCGACTTAAGGAGCAACTTAAGTCGAATTAAGAAAAGCCCAGTGTAGACGTGTAGTAAATTAAGTCGACTTAAGCCTGCTTTAAGTCAACCTTGTTAAGTCGACTTAGAGAGTCCACACTGAACACTCCAGTCGACTGCCAGCGTCCACACTGGCAGGTGCTAGGTCGATGGAGGAGTTGTGCATTGTGGGTTGCTGTCCCACATTGCACCGGGGCCTGGAGGCCAATTAGGTCGACTTAAGGGCACTCCCCGTCCACACTAGCTTAAGTCAACTTAATAAGGTTGACTTAAGCGTTAAGTCAATCTTCAGAGTTGGTGTTAAGTCGATTTAAGGAAGCACTTAAGTCAACTTAATAAGCGCCCAATGTGGACGTGGCAGTCTGTAGGTTGACTTAACCGTCCTTAAGTTGACCTAAGGCTCCAGTGTACCCCTTGAGTATTCTACGGTGCATATCATCAGGCCCTGGTGACTTGAAGACATCTAACTTCTCTAAGTAATTTCTAACTTGTTCTTCCCCTATTTTAGCTTCTGATCCTATACCATTTTTACAGCCCTCCCCTATATCAGGCAGCTAATCACCATCAACCTTATTGGTGAAGACCGAAACAAAGAAATCATTTAGTTCCTCTGCCATTTCCACATTTTCTGTTGTTGTTTTTCCCTCTTCACTGAATAACAGTCCTATGCTATCCTTGGTCTTCCTCTTGTTCCTAATGTATTTAAAAAATATTTTCCTAAATGAGGTTGTATTTACTAGTCTAAATAAGATTTGGCCATTGAAAATCTACACCTTAAAGACCAAAATATGAATCCTTGACTCAAATGTTATTTCTGTTGTAATACAATGGTGTAAAAGTCACCAAGAGTACAGACAGACACCTAACTGCCTTTGAAAGCAAATGTCTTCGAAAAAATACTAAGTGTTCAATGAATGTATAACAAATTATGAGATGTATCAGAGGTTCAACAGCCCCTTTATATCTAAAGTTATCCAGAAAAGAAAATGGAAATATTTGGGATGTTGAGAATGAAACCAGAGCATCTGCCCGGGCAGCTGGAAAAACATGCAAAACAGGCCAAATAAAAGAATGTCACTGCCAAACAGTATTTAGACAAAAATAATTTATGGGACATCAGGATAAACAAGGAGTCCTCTGGCACTTTTAAAGACTAACAAATTTATTTATTGCATGAGCTTTCATGGGAGAAAATCCCACTTCGTCAGACGCTCAAGGATGGGGAACTTACAAGCGTCACGATGTGGGATTTTCTCCACAAAAGTTCATGCGATAAATAAATTTGTTAGTCTTTAAAAGTGCCACCAGACTCCTTGTTTGTTTCGCTGGACTAAACTAAGACAGCTACCCCTTTTGGAATTTGGTTTATGGTACATGACATACAAAGAGCAGCTCAGGATAGACAAGGTTGAAAGAGTTTTCTTCATTCCCTAAGCAATATTTGATGGCTTAGGAAGGATTCAGAGTATCACAATTCAGGGAATGCACACCTTGAGCGCCTTCATAAAATATTTAAGGCTATGTCTAGACTAGAAAAGTTAAGTCAACTTTAATAAGGTCAACTTTAAGTCGACAAAGTCAACCTTATTAAAGTTGACTTAACAAAGTGGACTAAGTCGACTTAGCTTTAAGTCGACTTAGTCCACTTTGTTCAGTCGACCTAACCACCCTTACATCAACTTAATAAAGTCGACTTAAGGGTTACTCCACGTCCACACCACCCTTAAGTCGACTTAAGGAGTCGACTTATGGGTTAAGTCGTCTTAATGAGTGGTAGTAACAAAGTTGACTTAAGCTTTCATTAAGTCGACTTAATGAAAGCCTAGTGTGGACGTGGCTTAATTTAAATCGACTTAAGCCTCCTTAAATCGACTTAAATTGCCAGTGTAGATGTAGCCTAAAGGCATAGCTTAATTACACAAGCGGTAGGGATATATTTGATCATACACCTATAGGGAACAATTTATTCACCATATTAATAGTTGGGACTTAATACTTTTGACACTTAACATTAATGAATACATTGTCTCAGTACTGCCCCCATCAGATGGTTTTACTATTTTTATATTTTAGATGGGGAAACCAAGACAAAGAGATGTAAAATGACTTGAGAGGCTCAAGAGCAATTAGAACACAGGGATTCCTGGCTCCCAGTGCTGTGTACACTGTACAGCTTCGCTACATATATAAATATTTAGTAAACCCACAACATTGTAAGGAAGTTTAAAATCATGCTGAGTTGCCTTTGATTGACTCATTGTATTCTTTAAGTATTAAGTCCTGTGCCTGAACAACCAAGCAACAAGTTGTATTTGTCGTCATGTGTCTTTCACAATGTTTTTTGTATCGCTATTAAATAAGGCATTGCTGTTTCTTTTGGGAGGGGTGCAGGTATCTTGGAATATGGCTTCTTGGAACTGTAAAACTTTAATGTGCCAAGTCCAACAGTATAAAAGTATATCCTTGTGTGTGTGTGATAATTGCAAGGCTTTACAAGAGAAAACACAGGAAGGTAACTATAAATAGCATCTTAACTAAAATTAGAGGGATCTGGCAGGCTCCAGTATGTAAACAGGAGCAATGCTAATATGCTCATGATATACTGGAAAGACTCCAGATTGGAAAAGGAAAGCTGCAGTGCAATCCTTTCTTTTCTTGGAAAATATTTCAGGAATGGCTGAACAAATAAGTGCTGAGAACTTTTTGTTAACAGATAGTAATGGCTAAGTTAAGAGTGATTGTACATATTGGTTAAAACAAAACATAGTACTGCAGATAAGATTTTCCCTTAAGTATACAGCAATAAGGTAATGAACAAGTGGCATTTTAGATTAACATTTGATTTGACCGAATTCTGCAAAAAAATAAGACTGAGAGCAGTGAATCCAAACCAAATTATTAAAATTGTGTTACCATCTGATTCAGCCCTTAGCCTCAAGCAACAAGTGAATTAAGCTAAAGCAAACCCAGGCACTTTTATGGGGCAGGCTGGCACATGGCTGCTGCACTCCAGGGGTGGGGCAGGCCTGACCAGTTCTCCAGAGGCACCAGCACAGAGCCTGGATAGCGCTCTGGGCCATGGAGGGCCACCCAGAGCCTGGCCCGCCCTACTCCTGGAGCGTAGTGGTCATAGTGACCCGTCCCCTGGGGCAGAGTGGGGGTGGGGCAGGAGTGCCACAGACTAAAGCCTCTGGCCCCAGGTTCCCAGCCCCTGCCAGGCTCCCACCAGCGCCCCAAACCCAGACTGGCTGACATGGGGAGTGAGGGGGGACTGAAAGTGGGCAGTCTGGAGCTCCTTATTCTGGCCCTGGTACTGGTCTGCCCTGCCTCCTCCTCACTTATTGATGTGGCTAACCTGGTTTGTTGTTAATAGGTTGCATAATGTGTGAAATAGTTTGGACCAAATATGATTTTTTTCTACTTGGCTTCAGAAAGTGGTAAGAATAAATTCTTTTAATTCACAAAATAAGTTAAAGTTTTAATCACTGATATTGTTAGAACTATGCCCCAGATTTTCCACCATCATCTTCTCACATACATAAAATTAAAGGTCTGGCTCATCTGAAGATTCTACAGTTCGATAATTAAAAAAAAATGTTTTCTTACTCAAACAAATGGAAAAATGTTTTGGCTTGAAACCTTAGAAGAAAGTTTGCACATGTAAACTGGTGCTTAAAATGTGATCCTTCATTGCTGGAGATTTAATATTTGGATTAGCCGGCCAATTAGTAAACTAATGAACCTTGTTTGCAGAACAGCTACTGTATTTTTATCACAACAGTAAATTAGGCTCCAGTGTATCAAGGGCTGAGTCTGCTATGAATTTCCATAGGCAAAATTTTAAATGACAGAGTGGTATGGAATGGAGATGAGACCTCACCAGGAATTCAGTGCATTTTGACTATACTAAGGAAACTCTTCATTAGGATGTGTAAAATCTTTTAGAACATTCCTAGATAATGCACATATTTCTTAAACTGAATTATAGTCTCTCCAGATGCTCAAATAAAAGTTTCAGAGAGAAAATAATGGGATTCTGAACACAGTAATTTTTTTTATTTAAATGTGTGTACCAACTAACAAAGCCATTAGCAAGCTACTTCATTTTGCCTACTTAATTTCACAGCTTCACTCTGCTCTGCCCTTCATTTTCCTTTCCATTATGCTTGATACTCTCTTGACCCTTCCCCTTATCTAAACTTAGGCCTTGTACACACGATCACTTTATCACGCATTAACAGTCATTACCGTGCGATACCAACAACAGCGTACACACGTGCAATAGGGCTGTTGTGCGTTAACTGCCTTGTTGTAGCGCAATACAAAAACCACCTCGACGAGGGTGGTAGCAGTTAACGCGGAACAGCTGTTGCACCTTTCCACTCGTGTGTACGCTTATCGCGCAATGATTGGCCTCCAGAAGTGTCCCAGCATTCCAAAGTCGTCCTCTTTGGTCTTCCCCCCACCCGCTCTGTGGCCGTGACGAAACAGTCCCTGCCCTGATCAGAGTCCCGGGATTTTCGAATTTCTCATCTGTTTCACTTCCTGTTCTCCTCCTCGTGGAATGGAGTGCAGCTCCTATCATCAGTAGCAATGGCGGCCCATCGTGGAAGACGCGCACCCCTATGGAGCACAGCAGAGGTACTGGACTTGATCAGCATCTGGGGAAAGTCTGCTGTAGAGGCGCAGCTACGCGGCAGCAGGCAAAATTATGATACATTTGGCATAATTTCTCGGGCCATGTTAGAGAGAGGTTATGATAGAGACACTATGCAGTGCAGATCAAAGGTGAAGGAGCTAAGAATAATCTATCACCGAGCGAAGGAGGCAAACCGCTGTTCTGGATCAGAGCCTGCTACATGCAGGTACTATAAGGAGATAGAAGCTATCCTCAGTGGGGACCCCACAACCACTGCAAAGAGTCCTGTGGACACATCAGCCCCCCCTCATCCAGTGAATGCCAGACCTGAGCAGGATGAGGACGTGATCATGGAGGAGAAGGAGATGGAGGATGACCTGGAGGAAAGCACAACAGCGTGTAGCCAGGAGCTCTTCTGCACCCCCGCTGAGACGTCCACCCAAGACATGAATTGCAGCGTGTCCTCTGAGGCGGCAGAGGGGGGTTCCGGTAAGTTTCTCTTTCGTGCAGCTATGGCTCCTGCTAAAATATCATTGTCCGGGGCGGGGGTGCTTGCTGTCTCAGTCCCCGCTGTGCACGCTCTTTACTCTGCATTCATTAGAAGTGCATCAACACAAGCAGTGATTGTCAAAAAATCATCTGTATTTAGGTCAGTAAAGGTTTCCTCGATGTACCTCCAGAGCCTACTACTCAGGTTAGATGGGACAGCGTTTGTGTCTATGCTCCCAAAGACAGATACTCTGCCTCGCCAGCTGCAAAGCACAGCCCTGGGAACCATGGCAGCACAGAGTGCAGCAGCATACGGTCCTGGCTTGCAACCGGTGGCATGTAGGATATGTATTCTAGCTGGCAGGGGCACTCTGAGGAAAGAGATATCGGGTTCCATCTGTGTGCCCTGTGCAGAATGTTAGCCCCCAGTAAGCTTTCTATTAGGACGTACCTTGTCCGCTTCAGCGAAGCATAGGATGTTGACTGCCCTACACCTTCCAGTGGAATGTGCTACTGGAAGGTTACATTCGTTATCTAGGCTCTGTGTTAACAACAGCTTTATTATTATTATTTTTTTTAGATTCGACCTTCACAAGGCCAGTGTCTACCCCAGCTGACCGCATGAGAAACATTCGGCGGTGTGCTCGAAGAAACAGGGAGGATATGTTTCAGGACCTGCTGAAAACAGCACAGGAATCCGCGAGGGAGAATCGAGCCTGGAGAGAGGAATCCCAACAGAGAAGGCAGAAACACAGGGACGAACTGATAAGTGTGATGAAGGAGCAAACAAAACTGCTCAAGAGCATGATTGCTTTGCAGACCCAGGCGATTAATGTACGGGCTCCACTCCATACAGTTCAGCCGTGTCTGCCTCCCACACCCCGTAGTCCTTCAAAGAATTTCTTTGAAGGCCACCCGTCCCCCTAGTACACTGCAACATCCAGTCCCCCCCAGAGCTACTTTTTAGAGACCTGCAGCTACACCCATCTGTAAACCCCCCCCCCCTTTAGGTTTTAATAAAAACAGTGACAAATAATTTGAAGAGTGCCTTTATTTGTACACATTGAAAATCTCATAAGGTGCACCTGATGCGTCCTGGAAGTTAACTAGGGGAGGGCATCATTGAAATGGTCCCTGAGTGCCTCCCTTATGCGAGCAGCTTCTCCTTGGGCACCTCTAGTACTCCTAGTGGCTGGCTGTTCGTATGCTTCCTCGAGGCGCTGTGCCTCCATAGCCCACCCCGGGGAAAACTTTTCTCCCCTACTTTCACAAATGTTATGAAGGACACAGAACGACGCAATCACAGCAGGGATGTTGTCCTCCGCCAAGCCCAGCATCCCATACAAACATCGCCAGCGCCCTTTTAAACGGCCGAAGGCACACTCCACAGTCATTCTGCAGCGGCTCAATCTGTAATTGAAGAGCTCCTTGCTGCGATCTAGGTTACCGGTGTATGGCTTCATGAGCCATGGCATCAGTGGGTATGCTGGGTCTCCGAGGATGACTATGGGCATCTCCACATCCTCCACTGTAATTTTTTGATCAGGGCAGAAGATACCCCCTTGCAGCTTCCGGTACAGACTAGTGTTCCTGAAAATGCGGGCATCATGCACCTTTCCCGACCACCCAGCATTGATGTCCGTAAAACACCCCTTGTGATCCATGAGTGCTTATAGCACCATGGAGAAGTACCCCTTCCTGTTGATGTACTCGGTCGCGAGATGGTCTGGAGCCAAAATAGGGATGTGTGCACCGTCTATGGCTCCCCCGCAGTTAGGGACTCCCATGGCAGCAAAGCCCTCCACAGTCTCACGAACATTGCCCAATGTCACCATCCTCCGTAGCAGAACGCGATTGATGGCTCGGCAGACTTGTGAGAGGGCTAATCCGACGGTGGACCTCCCGACTCCAAACTGGTTTGCAACCGACCGGTAGCAGTCAGGAGTCGCCATCTTCCAGACAGCAATCGCAACACGCTTCTCCACGGTTAGGGCTGACCTCATGTTGGTGTCTTTACGTTGCAGGGCAGGGGCCAACTCTGAACACAGTTCCAGAAAGGTTGCTTTCCGCATTCGAAAGTTCTGTACCCACTGCTCGTCATCCCACAGCTGCATAACAATGCGATCTCACCACTCGGTGCTCATCTCTCGCGACCAGAAACGGCGTTGCACCGTGTGCAGATGATCGGTGAAGGAGCTGAGCGATGCGGTGCTGTTGCTCTGCAGGGCATCGATCAGCCCCTGCTCCTCAGTGTCCTCGTCTGACTCGGAGCTCATTCTGTACTGAGCAACCAGCCGAGATGTATTTAGAATGTTGAAGGTGACAGTGGAGATCAGAGCAGGATCCATGCTGTCGCTGTTGTGATTGCTCGCAAGTGGTGCGGTGCGTGACTGCACTGTTGAAAATAGGCGCGAGTTGCTATTGGCAATGAGGAAGACACAAGGGTAACCTAGTGTACCATGGGAAACTGAGATTTTACCCATGGCGCTTTGCGTTCCTTTCCTTCATCCCATGATTCCAAGCACCGATTGAGGGAAAACTGAACTGTGGGATAGGTGCCCAGAATTCGTTGCGCTACACCGCGATATTGCAAAGAATTCTGTTGCGTTGCAAGGAGCGACGTGTGTATGCGCTATCCCGCAATAAAGGTCACGTGTTTTTGTATAGCGCGATTGCCATGTTGCGCTTTAATCTGATCGTGTGTACCTAGCCTTAGTGTTATAGTTACCACTAGAAGTCAGATGCTTACCTGTGTTGTCTGTAGTTACCAGTACCATACTATTTGAAAATAATATAGCCACAAGCTGCTTTACATATCTTGTCTTATGTATGCAAAAGTTATGACCTGCACTTTTAAGAGTTAGTGTATGTAACAGGTTCCAGAGGGGTGGCCGTGTTGGTCTAGTTCAGCAAAACAAACAAGGAGACTGGTGGCACTTATAAAGACTAACACATTTATTTATCGCATGAGCTTTCATGCGAGAAAATCCCACTTTATCAGACGCTTACTGGCTGTAAGTTCCTCATAATGGCATAGCGAGGGTGGCCAGTGCCCAGGGGTCAAGCCCATGCCCAAGTGCCCTGCGCCACCTCATGCCTTGCAGGAGCTCCCCTGCACAGAGAAACAGGGGGTCTCAGTCCCACCCCCCAGGTGCCTCAGGGAGGACCGGCCCCTCTCAGGGAGGAGGGGCCCTGAGCTCCAAGGCCCTGTTCAACAGTGGGGGGGGGGTCCTCCGCTGCGGTGCTGTGTTCCAGCCCATCCTGCCCCTGGCCTTGGGGAACAGAGTCCACACACTGGCCTGCCCTGTCCCCTGGGGCAGACCAGCTGGCCAGGGTCGGGGCGGGCTGGAATGCTGCACTTCAGTGAAGGCCACCCCCTGCCACTCCCCCTCCCCTCCGCAGTGTTGAACAGGGCCCTGGTGCTTTGAAAGTGGGAGCCAGCCCAGCCCTCTAATCCGGCCCTTGCTGGGCTGGGCTGGGCTGGGCTGGTGCCCCCCCTGCAGCCCAGCGGCTTGACCCCCACCCCCACCCCACGCCATTGGTTCCCCATCTTCAAGTGTCTGATGAAGTGGGATTTTCTCCCACAAAAGCTCATATGAGAAATAAATTTGTTAGTTTTTATAAGTGCCACCAGACTGTTTGTTTGTTTTATATGTAGCAGGTGACTATAATTCAAGGTGTTTTGCAGAGAGAATTCTTATGGAGCCATGATTTCACTGAAGTTTCTCTCTCTGGTGTCTGGTTCTATGCACTGTACCTCACTCTCTCTCCCAAGATGGCTATACTGAAGAAAGGTCCAAGGAAACCCCCTAAAACACTTTCTAAATGCAGCATGGTCTTTCTGTAATGTTTTGAAAACAATATAGACTCTCTTAATTTTAAAAATCTGTAGTAGTCATTCAAATTACTGTGCAAATAACAATATTTAGCACTTCTGTGATTTATTTTTAACCATAACTATTGTTATAAATTGCTTCATTTTGCACCATTACAGTGGAATAGTGTAGCCCTGGAGGCTGATTGTCCATAGCCATGGACCTTATGTAATAATTTACACTAGTGCGAAGTTGGTGTAAAATGCTACCATTCCGATTTTTTATAATGGAGAACCGTGCCCCTTGATTTTTACAAGATAAAGCTGTTGTGACTGACAGACTAGTTAATAAATTGTTCAGAAATATTAAAAAAGACGAGTTTATTAAAATATGAATTAGACCAGTGGCTTTCAAACTTTTTCCCTCAGGACCCAGTTGAAAAAACATTTATGTCTGTGACCCAACAACGACGTCTCTGAGCAATGCATTCCAGTCTTTTGGCGGGGGCAGCAGGGAGTGCTGGGACCTAGTACCTGAGGGTCTGGGACCAGTACTGGGTCCCAACCAGTGGTTTGAAAACCACTGAATTAGATCAATTAATTGAAGCAGCACAAGTCGGTGACAAATCATTCCAGCTGTGTCTGGTTCTGCATGAATTCCACCCTCGCTATGCTTCTGAAAGATATCATGCTACAAACATCTCTCTTTTTTTAAAATAAGGTAAATATGCTAAGCATGGTCTGATGAAATGTAACTGATACTGCAAACGTTGAGTTATTCAGTGTTGCTCATTTAATGTTAATATTTCTGTTTATAATGATCAACTCACTATTTCACAGAATGCCATGCTTAGCACAATTGTCCCCTGCTGCTACTCTACTATTCTAAGATACCTATTGGTAATTCCAACAGCTGGTACAACATGTTTACTAGATAGCATAGTACAACCCTTTATAATTTGCAGAAATTATGTATTTTTAGAGGGGTGGTTTTGTTTTGTTTAGTTTTTTGATGGGCTGCATAAATATTTGTTTGCCTCTGAGGCTGTCCCTGCTGGAGGGGCTATGAGAAAGTACTCCTTTCCCTAAATTACAGATGGGTACTGTTTTTATTTTGAAGCTGAATTAAAAAGGGATTATGATTAGTGGGGATATAAGCATATTAGCTGAGATATTTTCTCTGTTGCTTTACATGGTTTGGGTGCTTTTTTGCTAACTTGTGACATCCAGTTTGTTTATAGTATGTTTTTCCACTCCAAGATTTATTGGTTTTTTCTTGACCTTACTTTTCTGGAGATAATTTTTGTTTATAATCAATGGCTACTAAACAATGTAAATCATCAGAGAAATGCTGCCAGGAAAAAACACATGAACAATTTATAAGAGTAGGAGTAGAATTAAAAAAACCTCAGATATAAATATGTCCTCTGAAGGAACAGCTTCATATTTGTACCAGACAAATGTACCTAACGAGTTGGACTTTAGGAATCTGGAGGATAGGGGGAATTACTTTGATTTATTTTTTTCATTCCAAAAGTTGCAAAGCCCTGTTTAGCTAGCTAGGTTTTCATATTTTGTCCACAATCCTGGCATCAGAGTGTACTAACAGTTGAGATTCTTTTGTAAATGAACATCAAGTTTTTTAAAGGAACAAGATCATATGACAATTGAATGAAATAGTATTAACACTGTCGAGTATCCTATCTTAAGAAAATGTTGTACCTAATTTGAACCAATAATTTTATAAATAAATCTAGAGCTCTTGATATTTGAATGTAAGGATTGGAAAAGGGTTTAAAGGGTGATCACAGTTACCCTTTACTAAATCCTTTGAAATAGATATTAGATAAGATGTTGCATCCACCAATACCTCTTGTGACTGCATATCATCTTTTAGCCTTCCACTCGGTAGTAATGAGTGAGTGATGTAACAGTGGGAAAGAAATTTTGTCACACATCTGTAATTTTTAAGTGTATTGTTCATAGAAACAGAATCTTAGCCTTTATTAAAAAGGGAGAAATAATAGCCTTTCAAGGCAAATGTCAACTCATGTTCCCCAAAGTAACAGGAGAAATGCAAGCATGCAAAAATTAATATAATTTTCTGAAAAAGAATATTAAATTAGATGCTAAAGTCACAATTCTCTTTCCACTAAAGTTGCATATTAATAAAGAACTTATTTTCACAAGCTATTCTGTGCATGTGCATCACAGGATCAGGATTTTAGAAGTAAAGTAAGGTTCATATAAAGGTTTTGATACATTAAGAAGGATCACTTGTCCTCAGAAAAGATTAATATTCTCTAAGTTAGCAAGTGGACATGGCCACAGTGATCAAACTGACAACTTGGGTTGACAAATAATGCTTATCTTTTGTAATTTTAATTGATAAGTCTTTTCTTCTAAACACAGTTATTATGCTCTATAAATTGATTTAATACTGAAAATGTTTAGATTGAAAACTTGTAGGAGTTTTGTATTGTGGTCCGATTGAGCAATGTTACAATTTTTGATTTTGGGGTAGCTATCTTTTTCTTTGGATTTTGACTTCTTGTATAAAAGTAGTCTGACCTCATTTTATTCTAGTACTTCATATTAAAAAATATTTTTTAGGTTGATGTCGTGTATATATTGTCCAGGATCCTATCGATCTCCCCTAGGTAACTTGTGACCAAGAGTGGCATCTCTGAAATACTTACGTTGTGTATGCCTGTGTGTTTTTATTTGTTGCAGGTGTTTTTATTTATCTTTTTAGATGGTAAACAGAATCTCTAAGACTCAGACTTTAAAGTCAGAAGGGACCGTTGTGATCATCTAGTGTGACCTCCTGCACATTGCAGGCTCTAGAATCACACTCACCTAACCCTGTAATGGGCCCATAACCTCTGGCTGAGTTACTCAAGTCCCCAAATCATGATTTAAAAACTTCAGGTTACAGAGAATCCACCATATACACTAATTTAAACCTGTAAGTAACCCATGCCCCATGCTGCAGAGGAATGTGAAAAACCCCCAGGGTCTCGCAAATCTGACCTGGCAGAAAATTCCTTCCCTATCCGAAATATGGCAATCAGGTAGACCCTGAACATGTGGGCAAGATCCACCAACCAGACACCTGGGCAAGAATTCTCTGAATTAATTAAGAGACCTTCCCATCTAGTGCCCCATCACCAATCATTGGACATATTTGCTGCTAACAGTCACAGATCAGCTACATGCCATTTTAGGCAGTCTCATCATAAACTTATCATGTTCAGTCTTGAAGCTAATTAGGCTTTTTGCCCCTGCTGCTCCTCTTGGAAAGCTGTTTTAGAACATCACTCCTTTGATAGTTAGAAATCTTAATCTAATTTCAAGGCTAAACTTGTTGATGACCAGTTTATATCCATTTATTTTTGTGTCTACATTGGTATTTAATTAAAATAACTCCTCTGCCTCCTTAGTACTCATCCCTCTGATGTACCGTATTTATTCAGCACAATCATATCTCCCCTCAACCTACTTTTGTTAGACTAAAGTTAGCCAAGCCAAGCTCTTTGAATCTCCTCTTATAAGGCAGGTTTTCCATTCCTTGGATCATCCTAGCCGTTCTTCTCTGCACCTGTCCCACTTTCAGTTCATCTTTCTTAAACATGGGGGACCAGAACTGCAAAAAGTATTCCACATGAGATCTCGCCGGCACCTTGTATAATGATACTAATGTTTCCCTGTCTGTACTGGAAATACATTACCTGATGCAGTCTAGAACTGCATTAACCTTTTTCACAGTCACGTCATATTGGTGACTCAGAGTCATCCTGTGATCAACCAGTATACTCAAGTCTTTCTCCTCCTCTGTCACTTCCAACTGATATGTCCCCAATTTATAGAAAAAAAATCCTGTTAGGCCCTAAATGCATGACCTTGCACTTTGAACTATTAAATGTCATTCTATTTCTATTATTCAAGTTTACAGTGCCATCAAGATAAGGAAGCATTTGCTTATAGGAATAAGAAATAGATCTCTTCGTGACCATTATTTAACTAACTTCATTAATAGTATCAACCTCTCAGTATGTAAATCAAGTAAATTACTGCACAAAAGCAATAAAGAAAAGGAAGTGAAACGGGAGTTTTATGACTGCAATAAGGGCTTTGTAAAAGTACAAAACAAACAAGAAGTACTGTGACACTTATACATTGGACAAACTGGACTGTCTGTGAGCAAAAGAATAAATGGACACAAGTGTGACATCAGAAATGGCAACATCCAAAAACCAGTAGGGGAACATTTCAATCTCCTTGCTCACTCCATGAAAGACATTTCCATTACAGTACTTAAACAGCTTAATTCCAAATCAGATTCAAAGAGAAACTACAGAGTTAGAATTCATATGCAAATTTGAGATCATTAACTTGGGTTTGAACAGAGATATGGGCTGGCTCTCATTACAAAAAGTGATTTTCATCTCTCAACCTCCCTATCTTCTTATATATTGTTCCACGCTGTTTGAATCTAAACAATATGTTTGATTTGTTTAAATAGTCCTGTCACTCACACTTCATTGAATTTATTTTTCCCTCCCATACTGTAAGTTTCCATTTTCAAGCATCTGACAAAGTGGGATTTCTTCATGAAAGCTAAATGATAAATAAATGTGTTAGTCTTTAAAACTGCCACACAATTCCCTTTTTGTTTTGCTGAACTAGACTAACACTGCTACCCCTCTGAAACTTGTAAAAATACAAGTTATTTGTAGTGTTAAGAGAAGGAAGGAAGGACTAGAGCAGAAGGAAAGAGAAGAGGAATGAGCCACAGTGATTATACTAGAGGTAAACCTAATTAGTATGATAGATGAGGATTATAAATTACCGGTAATCTAGAAAGAAGCATACCTAGGAACTATGGCTATGTCTACACTTGCACTTTTAAGGCGACTTTAACTAAGTCGACTTAACTAAGTCGACTTAGTGTGTCTACACTTGAAATTAAAGTCGACTTAAAGGGGATCTTACAAAGTCCACCTAGAGCGTCCACACTGGATGCTCTAGGTCGACTTTGTGGGGCTAGGGGGACCTTGGGCAGGTCCACGGTGGCGGGGGAGCACCCCCTGTGTGCAATGGGGCAAAGGGGGACAGGGACCCTGGCAAGGCAGAGCCCTGTGTGTGATGCTGTCTGGATTTAGGGAAGCATTTATGATATTATTTTCTATGGATATCTCATAAATGCTATAATCCATAGGAACCATGTCATGTTTGGTATCAATAGAAAGGTAGTAATTTGCTGGGAATGATTATATAGTTGATGTCTAGGAATTCTATTTCGATTAGAAGTTAGGAATTTGATGTTATATCCATACTTTAACTTGTGTCATTCTGGACAAATGCCTTAGATGGGAGGGTGTGAACGCATAGTTTTGTTTACAATGGGTGTAGTTTACACTTAAGCAGAAGGACAGCAAAAGGTGTAGTCTCCAACTGTGAGACTTAAGTGGTGTATAGACCTTGTACAGGTGCTCTTCACAGCTGTGAATGTAACCAGTTATGAATAGAAAGCAGACAATTAATATTAAGTATATTTTTCAAAGAAACTGCAGCAATTAACTGTGCTTTGACTAGTAACAAGGAGTTGAACTGAACTGCTATTGATTTGATTACATCACGTTGTAATTTTCTGATAGCCTCATAATATTCTGCACAACTGAACTGTTCATTGAAAATATGTTGTTAGCTTTTATGACAGTGGATCTCATGTTCTGGACATGAATCTGTGCTTGGCTTTCTGTATTTCCTGATAGACAAACAGAAACAACAGGCCCATCCGCTCTAGAGGACTGAACCAATTCAAGTTAATTCATTTCCACTATGTATTTTTTATTGGAATGGGTTGTTTTTGCTGGAGTTCAGTGTACCATAGTAGCCAATCTGGATAGAGTAAAATAAAGCAGTGTGTCCATGTACAGAAGATTCAGCCTTTCTTCCCCCGTTGTTCTGGACAAAGCTCCCTGGAGTAGGTATTTGGTAACAGGTGACTGCATGCAGAAAATATACATGTGTTTGTTGGCATATTAATTTCTTCAGTTTTCTCCCTTCTGTCCTGCCCATAGGGTACATGTGGGGATACTGGAGTTACACCCTTGCACAGATGCATACAGATGCCACGGAAGAAAGCTACATGCTTCCTCCATATCAACTACCGATGGAGGAAGCACAGGGCATTTGTATGGATCTGAGCAGGCAAGGGTGTAACTCCAGTCTCTCCACATGTATCATGTGGGCAGAGCACTTTTGGGTAGCAGTGTTCCGAAGAATGCAGGACATGATTTTATTTTTCTGTAGATGTTTTGTTTTGTTTTATAATTGTATGGTCTAACTTTTTTGTAATTGTAAATTAGCATTTACTTGTTTTTAGTGAACTCACAGTAGCCTTCTCTCATGGAATCAGAAACAGAATAAGTCCCAGCTGAGTCACTATATTCTCTCTGCTCAGCTCAGAGTTCACTATTAGGCCTCCAAAGCCTAATGGGACAATTTGAAGATCATCTTATTTCCTTCCTCCACACTGGCGGGTTGCCAGACTGACCTGCTCCACAGCTGAAGAAGCCTTACCACTAGCTGGCAGGTGTCACGCAGCTACCTGGCAAAGTGCAGGAAAAGAGGCTGGTCCATGACCAGCTCAGGCTCCAAGTTGCCAGGCACAATGGGAAGGGGCTGAGCTCGCTTCCTCTTTTGAAGGTGTGGCCGGGGAAGGGGAGACCTTCTCTGCTGCCACGCTGCCACACTTCCCACAATGCACCTCTCCATCCCCCCACAAGTCGACTTAAGAGCCTAGTGTAGACTTTCTAAGTCAACTTAATAAGGTCAACTTAAAGTCAACTTAACTTTCTAAATGTAGACATAGCCTAAAAGTGATGCCACAGGACTCCTTGTGTCTTTTGCTAAAACAGTAATGTTTCACAAGTGTACAACATCATTTCATTTTGCCACAGAGACATCTTGTGATCATGAAAGAAAATGAGTCCAGTGCAGTAAACCATAGCACCGGGTCCATTGCCCTAAAATCCTTTGGGATCCATGAGCTTATCAGAAGCTGTAGTGCAAGACTAGCAAATTAACAAACCATATTTATCTCTCAGTGTACAATATTAATTAGAGGCAATATAAATATTTTGGTGGTTATGAACTAAAATGGATAAATTGGCCATTAATAAAGAAATGATATGAACAGTAATTTAAATAGAGATTAAGATTTTGCTAACCAAACAGTGACTGCACTCCAGCAAACAAATGCAGAAATTGAGTCTTCAAGGCAAGTCAAATCTGATTCAAACAATGTAACATCTTTATAATATGTAGAACATGTGTAACAACATAGGCATGCTTTTAAGATGAAACAAAACATCACCACTGTAAAGTGGTACCTGACTTGTGATGTTACCAGTCCTGTGGGTAAGGGTTTCAATTTAATATTTACATTAGATTTATAAAAAAATATAAATTATGTATTAAATAAAGTTAATATAATTGATTAAATAGGGTTAATGTAATCCTGCAAAACAGATTAACTAGAAATTTGTAATATGTTCAGCTTTGTGTCAGTCTTTAATTTCTAAACAGAGATGGACCCTATCATGCTGTTTGGAGAGGCTCACAGTTGTGAGTGCCAGTCTCAGGTCAGACTTGCCAGTAAATAGGGCAGACACCCCAAACTGGTGGTGTATTCTATAATTAGATTTCACTGAACCAGTAAAAATGTACAGTCCTGGATCACTGTACCTGTCTTATTCTAGAATCTTAGGCTATGTCTACCTACACTTACTAAAGTTAGTTCGAATTAGTTAACCAACTAACTAATTCAAACTAATTTTAGTTTGTTTGAATTAACTTAATTCGAACTAGAAAAAATTAGTTCGAACTAAGAAAGTGCCATTCATGGCACTTGCTTAGTTCGAATTAGCCATTTCCATTGAATAATATCAGGGACATATGCAATACAAATGTAGCTTCCTTAATTCGAACTAACTTGCCAGTGTAGACATAGGCTTAGACAATAGCCTCTTAGATCCTCCAGCCTGTCTTTTCACTCAGACAAATGGAACATAGTGATAAAATATTATTAAAACCAGAAATCACACTTCTTCAGGTTACTCCCAACCCCAAAGGGTCAGTGACTTACCCCAGGTGAATGGGAAGTCTTGAGCTCACACCAAAGACAATGCTGGCAGCCAATTTCTCCAGTAAGCTAACTAAAGGCTCATTAGCTAAGAAAGAGAAATGAGAGTTATTGAGAGGCTAAAGCAGGTAAAATAGATTAACAGGTGAGTTGAAATTTGTAAATCCAAAATAATAGAAGATGTAGTAATCTGATAGTTTTCTATATTCTCTCAGGGTTAACCAAATTAACTTTGGGGGTCTTGGTTTTGCATTTGGAACACTTCTACACAGAAAGCCATCTGATAAGTGTCTTTACTCCTCCATGATCCCTTGCTTTGAAATCAGCATTTCCTATCACCACCATTAAGTCTTTCATTAGTATTTCCAAGATTCCATTTGTGTTTGATGAGTTTAGTGACAGAGATAAACACAATGTAAAAGTTATTGTAATAGTAAACAACAAACTAATGAAGGATTTCATGAAGTATACTCATCAAGTACTTTCTTAAATAACCCTAGAACAAAGTCCAAAGGGGTAGCCATGTTAGTCTATTGTAGAAAGACAACAGAGTCCTGTGGCACTTTTAAAGACTAACAGATTTATTTATCGCATGAGCTTTCGTGGGAGAAAATCCCACTTCGTCAGACGCTTTGAAGATAGGAAAGTTACAGAGTCGGAGGAAATTAAATGCAGGGGGCTATGTCTACACTTGCACTTTTAAGTCGACTTAACTAAGTTGACTTAGTTAAGTCAATTTAGTGTGTCCACACTTGAAATTAAAGTCGACTTAAAGGGGAACTTACAAAGTCGACCTAGAGTGTCCACACTGGATGCTCTAGGTCGACTTTGTGGGGCTAGGGGGACCTTGGGCAGGTCCACGGTGGCGGGGGGGGAGCACCCTCTGTGTACAATGAGGGAAAGGGGGACAGGGACCCTGGCAGGGCAGAGCCCTGTGTGTGACACTGTCTGGATTTAGGGGAGCATTTATGATATTATTTTCTATGGATATCTCATAAATGCTATAATCCATAGGAACTATGTCATGTTTGGTATCAATAGAAAGGTAGTCAAATTCCAAAGGGGTAGCCGTGTTAGTCTATTGTAGAAAGACAACAGAGTCCTGTGGCACTTTTAAAGACTAACAGATTTATTTATCGCATGAGCTTTCGTGGGAGAAAATCCCACTTCGTCAGACGCTTTGAAGATAGGAAAGTTACAGAGTGGTAGGAGATTAAATGCAGGGGAGTGTATGACATAGCATCAGGTCAGGCTGTAACAGCAAATCAAAATAGGTGTTAGGATTCAAAACACTGGGGAACAGCACATAGAGGAGGGGGAGGTCAAATCACTTGTTGTAATGCGAGAAAAATCCATAGTCCCTGTTTAACCCCAAGACAACTGAGTCAAATTTGCATATAAGTTCGAGTTCTGCAGTCTCTCTTTGAAGCTGTGATTTGTTATTCATCTGTTTCAACACAGCTATTAACAAGTCGTCAAGGGAGTGAGCAGGGAGATTGAAGTGTTCCCCTACAGGTTTTGCAGTGTTGCAATTTCTGATGTCAGATTTGTGTCCATTGATTCTTTGGCGCAGAGACTGTCCTGTCTGTCCAATATATAAGGCAGAGGGGCATTTCCGGCACATGATGGCATAAATCACATTGGTGGATGAGCAGGTGAACGAACCCTTGATGGAGTAGGTGGCATGATTAGGCCCTGTGATGGTGTCATCAGTGTAGATATGAGGGCAAAGTTGGCAGCGTGGTCTCCTGCAGGGCTGTGTTCCTGATTTAGTGTTTCTGTTCTGTGATCTGTAGTTGCTGGTAAGTATCCTTTTAAGATTAGGGGGCTGTCTGAAAGCAAGGAGAGTGAGGGATCATTTTTATGTCTAGGAATTCTATTTCGATTAGAAGTTAAGAATTTGATGTTATATCCATACTTTAACTTGTGTCCTTCTGGAGAAATGTCTTAGACGGAGGGTGTGAACAACCATTGCCTCCTTAAAGAATACAACCATTGTATCCTTAATGGCTCATTAGTTTACTCCCTGGAACCATATCACCTGGCAAATTCCTAAACATTAAGGAGACAATGGTTGTTCACACCCTCCGTCTAAGACATTTCTCCAGAAGGACACAAGTTAAAGCATGGATATAACATCAAATTCTTAACTTCTAATCGAAATAGAATTCCTAGACATAAACTATATAATCATTCCCAGCAAATGACTACCTTTCTATTGATACCAAACATGACATAGTTCCTATGGATTATAGCATTTATGAGATATCCATAGAAAATAATATCATAAATGCTTCCCTAAATCCAGACAGTGTCACACTGTGCCCACATGCCCTGCCCTTTGGGGGGCATGCCAGGCTCCCTCTGTACCCCCAAAGGGAGAGCTGGGAATGATTATATAGGGGCATTGGTGTAGTCCTGGGCTAGCCCTATGTCGACTTAGGGCTACCCCAGAGCTACACTGGCTTAATTCGACTTTAGAAAGTCGAATTAAGCCTTAGGTCAATTAGAAAGGTGGTTTAATAAAGTCGACTTAATTTTCATTAAGTCGACTTTATTTTCCTTCAGTTGACTTAAGCAAGCTGCTTAAGTCGACTTAAGCAAAGTGTAGTGTAGATGTAGGGCACATTAAGTCGACTTAAGCCAAGCTTAAGTCGACTGAATTTACCAGTGTAGACGCACCCGGGGAGTGTATGACATAGCATCAGGTCATGCTATGTCATACACTCCCCTGCATTTAATTTCCTCCCACTCTGTAACTTTCCTATCTTCAAAGCGTCTGACGAAGTGGGATTTTCTCCCACGAAAGCTCATGCGATAAATAAATCTGTTAGTCTTTAAAAGTGCCACAGGACTCTGTTGTCTTCCTAGAACAAAGGTGAGTTAAGATAATTACTGGAGTATGCATAATATCAGGGACATATGCAATACAAATGTAGCACAATATTAGCATCTCTTTTGATCTCTATTAGCATATGAGTGAATTAATCTGAATACATGCTAACACTTAACACTTTTTTGTTATTCATACACAGTGTCACAGATCTAATCTGGATTTAAACATGCCTAAGCTTTTACTACACACATTTTTTAAGTTTGACTCTACCGAACAATTTTTTTTTAAATTGCAGTTTGTCTTTATTTATTTATCTATAATTAATGCATAATGATTTCATATAAATAAGCATAGTTTTGGTGACTATGGTGGACACCTAAGATAACTCAGTGGATTGTTAGTGGAATAGGAAGTCTTTAATTGTTTGGTGACTGGTTTACATTTTTCCCAGGCTGAAAGCAAGTGAAAATGGTTATAATCACATAATGCCATATAGAACACCAAATGACACTATGTATATAAAAACTTTCACTTCCTTCCAGACCAGTCACCAAAACATCAAAGACTTCCTATCCCAATACAGATACATAGCACTATAAGTGTATACACAGCACTTTCAGTAACATGTCCCTGCTTTGGAGAGCATATCAGCTAACCCAGATAAACAGGGAAAATTAGTTTCAGTACAAGGAGGTCCCAGTAAATCAGCAAAGTATGGGTTAGTGCAGGAAATCTGTGGGGAAAAAAAAAGAAAGAAAAGAAATAGGTCTTTAAGGAAAGATTTTAAAAAGAGGAAGGGCACTTAGCCCCCTGCACTTTTTTTTCTGTTGAAGTTGTGTCCTTATGGGATGTCTAGACAAAATGTGTTGTTCCTATTTTAATTCAAGTTCACTAATTTCCAGTTAATTTGAGTTAGCCAACACATTTTAAAATGCTAGTTTAGAAAATGCACAAATATTTATAGTTTACTGAACCCGAGTGAACCACAAATATTTGTGTCCTTGAACAAACATCTGTGGAGTATCACACTTATGAATGCATTAGTAACTCCAGTTAACTGGCAATCAACTGATTCAAGTTAATATAGCAGCAACATCTCTTGTCTGGATGTTCCCTTAGTTATATGCTCTTATTCCGCATAGTTTTTTTAATCTCCAACATTTTCTGCAGTATACTTTCTCACTATCTTCCAGAAAAAAAATGTGCTCAGAGGTGAATGCAGTAATCCAAGTGTTTGTCTGGGATGCCTCTGAAATTACCATGTTTGCTTCTCTTCTTGTTTTGTACTCAGAGACTTCCGTTGAGTCATAGTCCTTTTACTGCTATTCCACCCACTCCACCAGCTTTTATCACACTTCACCTCCTCACTATTAAACAAAGCTCCCATTTTATTTTCACCCAGCCAGCTTTTTCTGTTCCTTTTCCCAACCTTGCTGTTGTTGATATGAAAGCTGTTTTCTCTGCACTCTTGTCATCTGGAACAGCTTTCTTGTATCTCTTTGCCACACTGACTCCATCTATTTTCAAATCTCATTTGAAAACATATTTCTTTCTGGCCTATAGCTATTTCACTTTCCCCATGCTATTTTTCTCATAGTAGCCATGCATTTTGAAAACAGCTTTTATAATAGACTGAATACATAATAAAATTGCAGTTCATAGTTTTCTTCAAAATCCAACTCAGGAGGTTTGAGTCGTATAATATACAATTGAAACTAATTTGTTGTATCTCTCTCCATATGATTTATTCAGAACATTGTGATAATACAAACAGCAGTGTAAAGTATAGATACAGACTTGGAAAGTACCAGACTAAACACAACTTGTAACAAACAGTGAATAACTGAGCAATGAGCATATAAATTAAAGTGAGATATATGTAATTCAAATGAGTATAAGGCAGGTGTAGCACATATTGATTAACACCGCCAATGAGGGCAAGAACAGATTTAAGCATGGGAGAGGGAGCGATTTAGTCATAGCTGGAAAACAGGCTAGGAAAATATAAAACTCAATAGTTGACACTCAGCTAATTACTCTGAGCAATTCTCAGAATTCCACACCCTAGAAATTCATAACAAAAGTATATATGTGATACAAAGACCGCAAGGTGTAGGTGATTCTCTCCCATCTCCATAAGGAAATTTAATTATTTTTTATTGTTTATATGGCAGGATTGAAGTGTGGGCCAGATAGATAAGAAGACAAGGAGCTTACAATGAGTGTGTGGGGCCTAAACTGGACAGAAAGGGACAGGGAGTGAAGAAGACAACAGAATTATTTGGCCAGAATTATATACAAAAAATTCAGATAATGGAAAGTGATTAGTTTATGTTAAAAGATATCTTGGGGTAACACTGCACCCCCCATGATCACTCTTGTAATGTAATTGTGTATTTTTTTAATGCAAAGTGTGTCATGTAAGATGTTTTTGGAATGCTCATGATGTACTAAACATTGTTTGTTGCAATGTCATGTGTATGGTTATGCGGCCTCGCTTTGTGATATCCCCAAAGATGTGTCTCATGGCTTAAAACATGCTTGTCCAATCTACAGGCTGCAGCCTGCCAAGGGCTGCTATCCAGGCCATTTATCGCTGAGCTGGTGCCTGGGAGCTAGGGCCTGGCCAAGGCCTTTTTAAATCTCCTGCCCTGCACACACCTATGCACGTGGCCCAGGCCAGGGAAGCAGTGCAGAGCGGAGGGGGCTGGGATCAGGTCCAGGGAGGCAGTGCAGGGCAGCGCAAGGCCAGGATTAAGCCTGGGAAGGCAGTGAGAGGCCAGGATTGGGGCCAGGGGTAGCACAAGACTGGGATCTGACCAGGGAGGCAGGGCAGGGCTGGGGCAGGGGTGCTAGCCAGGATCAGGGCCAGGGGTAATGAGGCTGCTGCACATCCATTTCTTTGTTACATTGAAAGACACACATGCTTGCAGTGTTTACTGAGCAGCACTGAACAGTGTAAGATGGAAGTTTCTGGGTTTGCATCTGGGACTCGGGACATCAGCTGAGGTCATTCTGTTCTATAATCCAAAGAGAGGCTGGCCAGAAGCACTCACCCACTGAGTTGAGGGGCAACTTGCTTGCTAGCAGCTATGCGTGAAACACTCAGTGTGGGAGTTCTCACAGCAAAACAGAGTAAGAGGGGTTCCAAGAATGGGGGATTGGAGTGACACAGAGATCCACCAGTGCAGATTGCACTAGGGGAACATCACATTTGGATTTAATATAATCATGTGCGAGCAAAGGAGCAGAGAATAACAAACCTTAGATTAATAATAGAAGCCAGTCCAAACAATAAAAACATTAGTACTAATAGAGGATTTGAACTATGTGAGAGAAGTCTCTTGACACAGGAAGAACGCTAATGTAGGCATGTGTGGTGGTGTCTACAAACATGCGTGTGGGACAAGACAATAAAAGGCGTCCTAAAGAGAGGCAGTCAGTCTGCCCACATTGCTAATTATCATACCAAACAGGTTAATTTAATTGTACCTTGCTGTTTGCCTTCCTTTCCGTCTTCTTTGTCTGTTTCATCCATAAGATGTTTCTTGTTATGTGCTAAGACTGTAAACTCCTTGGGACAAGCACTGTCTTTTAAGATACAGCTACATTTTGAGCTGGTAGTGTAATTTCCAGCTTGTGTAACTTTGATCTAACTAATGTGCTAAAAACACAAGTATAGTTGCAGTGGTAAAGGCAGCAGGACGGTCCAGCCACATAAATAAGTACCTAGTGTCTGGGGCAGGATTGCACTTGAGGCAGGTGGCTCACCCATCACCCAGACTGTAGTAGCGACTCTTCTAATTATAGCACTCTAAGTCAATCAGACCTAGTGAATGTATGTCTATCTGAGCTGGAAGTTACAGACTGAAGTTTAAATGTATTCTTATTAATGGTAACGAAAGGATACTACGCCAATAATAAGGTACAGGAGAAGGAAATAAGTGCTTAAATGTAGGAAACTTAGAAACGAGCTGGGTAGACTTGAAGGATGAGTATGAACTTGGTGCAGCTGTAACCTTTGGGTGGTCTAAAATTCATTTAGTTGCCCTTCTCCAGTGCCTCACAGAAATCAATCCCAATCCCTATGGAGAAAGCAGCTGGAGACCCAGGATCCAGTCTGTACGGGACTCACAGCAAAGATTGCTCACAGTTACCCTCCCACATTAAAATACTACTAAAAACAAACATAACAATGAACTTTATTAACTACTAACTAAATGAACCTTATCCTAAGAAAACAAAATACAATTAACCAAGAACAATCCCTATACAAACCCCCGCATGAAAGATACCCAAGAGTGCCAAAGTCCAGATGGAGTTCACCCAACTCTCAGCTACAGTCTTTGTTTGAATGTAGAGGCTTGAGTGGCAAGAAATAGCTGTCCTCTTCTTTCTTTGCAGGAATCTTTTGTAGAATTCCATGCAGGCTTTTCCTTCTCCTTTGCAACCAGCCCTCAATCCCATATGCATGTCTGCAAAATCTGTTGCAGATGACTCCATTACAGGGAGAAAACATCTTGTTCACTCCTGGCTCAGCTTCTCTCCTGAAAACTGAGCACATGGGCTCTTCTCAAAGCAGCTCCCGCCTACTGTCTACCCAGACTGCTGCTCTCATGTCATCTGACTAACCACACCACATCGCACCAGCAGGGTACACTGTGGAGCATACTCAAAATGCTACCACTCTCTGCTTCTAGAAGTTTCTAGTTGTGGGTAGCTAATCTGCCCAGCAACAGTAACCCACGCTCAATAGGTCTCTCAAAGAGAGGCATATGGGTTACACAGCTACAAAAGGAGAGTTGATATGGAGTAGCAGGAGATACCTTTAGCTGCAATATTCTGGATAGGTAGACTGGAGAGGGGAACATTGTGATAACACAATGAGTTCCACAGGTTGACTGTATGCTGTATGAAGAAGTACTTCATTTTTGTTTGTTTTAAACATGCTGCCTATTAATTTCATTGGGTGAATTTTGGTTCCTGTGTCATGTGAGGGGTAAATATCACTTCCTTATTCACTTTTTCCACACCATTCATAATTTTATAGACCTCTATCATAACCCCTTTTAGTCATCTCTTTTTAAAACTGAATAATTCTGTTCTTTTTCATCTCTTTTCATAGAAACTGTTAGTATCCCTAATAATAATTGTTGCCATTCTCTGTACCTTTTTCCAGTACTAATCTATCTTTTTTGAGATGAGGCAACCAGAACTGCATGGATGTGAGACCATGGATTTATATAGTGGCATTAATGTTCTGTGTTATCATCTAACCCTTTCCTAAAGGTTTTTAATATTCTATTAGCTTTTTTGACTGCTACTGCACTTTGAGCAGATGTTTTCAAAGAACTATCTCCAAGATTTCTTCCTTGCTAGCAACTAATCTAGACCCCATCATTCTGTATGTATAGTTGAAATTATGTTTTCAAATATACATTACTTTTCTTGTTTCAACACTGAATTTATCGACATCTTTCATTGTGTTGCCTAGTTTTGTGAGATCCCTTTCTAACTCTTTCTGATCAGCTTTGGTCTTAAATATTTAGAAGAACTTTGTATTTGCAAACTTTGCCACCTCACAGTTTACCCCTTTTTCCAGATTATTTATGAATATGTTGAACAGCACAAATCCCAATACAAAGCCTTGGAGGACCCTGCTATTTACCTCTCTCCACAGCGAAAACTGACCATTTATTCCTATTCTTTATTTCCTATTTTTAACCAGAAACTGTTTCAGTTACTGATCTATGAGAGAACTATGCCTCTTACTGTGACTCACTATTTTGCTTAAGATCCCAAGTCCACTGGATCACTCTTGTACACATGCTTGTTGACCCCTGCAAAGAATTCTAATAGATTGGTCAGGCATGATTTCCTAGCACAAAAGTTGTGTAGACTTTTCCCCAACAAATTTGAGTTCATCTGTGTGTCTGTTAATTCTGTCCTTATACTATAGTTTCAGTTAGTTTGCCTGGTACTGAAGTTAAGTTTACCAGCCTGTAATTGTCAGGTTTGCCACTAGTTACATTAGCTAACCTCCAGTCTTCTGAAACAGCAGCTGATTTAAGTGATAAGGTTACATGATACAGGATTTATGTTACTTTCTGTTTTCTTTGACATACTTTTTGTCTTTAGCCATCTCTTTTACTTTGTTGTTTAGCCATGGTGGTATTTTCTGGGACTCTTACCAAATTTTTTATTTGGGGTATACGTATGGTTTGAGCCTGCTGTTTTAAAAAAATTTTTATGGAGCTTGCAGACATTTCACTCTTGTGATTTCCCTTTAATTTCCATTTGATGAGCTCTTAATTTTTGTGTAGTTCACCTTTTTGAAGATAAATGTTACTGTGATTGGTTTCTTTGGTATTTTTCTCCCTACAAGGTTGTTAAATATAATTACATTATGGTTGTCATTACTGAGTACTTCAGCTATGCTCATCCCTTGAACCAGATCCTGTGTGTAATTTAGGACTAAATCAAAAATTGCTCCTTCCCTTATGGATTCCAAGAAGCAGTCATTGATGGCATCTAGATATTTTATACCAGCATCCCATCCTGAGATGAGATGTTTGTAGTCAATAAGGGGATATTTGAAATCCACCATTTTTACTGGATTTTGTGTTGCTGTAGTATCTCTGATCTACTTGAGAATTTCACAGTCACCATCACTGCTACACTGTTGAACTTACAATATTTCTGGTTGTAATTTTATTACCAAGCTGCTACCCGTGACCCAGCAATTCAGGCTGTGTCAGGACCAGCTGAGTTATTAATGTTGGAAAATTGACTAGTTAACAAGCCTAACCACTTGTTTCACAATGCTTTTTAATATGTTGATCTGTATTAACTACAACACAAAATATGGCTTATTGGTTCAATTCAGGTTTTCTTTTTAGATCAGTAAATATGTAGTGATGTTTTAGATATCTTACAGTTAATAAACAGATGTATGGATTTTAAGGGTGTTTAGTAGATTAATAACATGTATTTAAACTCAAATGTACTTATTTAATCAAATTAATAATCTGCACTTCAAAATCCCTGTAAATAAGTAACTACCCCAAAGGCTGCAAAGGTCTTTGCATTAAATACAGATTTTAAATGCAGGCTATTTTTAATTTATTTATTATGCCCATTTTAGGGGCACCCATTATAGTAGTTTTATGGGCTTCATTAATGCAATTTCCTAAAAGAAAACAACTCCCAAATTAGGGGTCAGTAATCTCTATCCCCATACCTCTGATAACATAGTCATCTTCAAAAAATCACACTTACAGGATAGTAAGCTAAGAGACTAATTTTCACCAAGAATCTAGCATCTATACCTAGGAAAAAGTCTAAACAATCTTGCATTGCCCCCTACAATGACAAAATGCTGACTGATGTATCTGTCTCAGAAGTAGATTTCAGATCTGTCAGCCTGTAGAGGACTGCATCTATACTGAGCTTTTTCTGAAAACTTTCTATGGCTGCTATAGTACTGGTACAACTTCACTGGTGGGAACTGTGGTTAGAGCATTCCTCAAGACTGGCCATCTAATTCTATTCAGAGAATGACATACCACTGTTTCCTAGAAGTTCAGCCAAGGAACTGAAAATGAGAACATTCCCATTGACCACAACTACGTTCACAGATCAAAGGGGGAAATCAGTCTCATTTTGCTTATTTCAAACACACAATCAACTCTTAAAAATTAATATACTGTAATTTTCTGTCTGGGGCAAGATTTAGCCATCGCAGGTTGAATAAACTAGTCGTATAAGCCTCAGAAATAAATAAGATTGACATCATCAGACAGCTCTTTATGGAAATAGAGGCCCTGATCTTCATATTCAGGAGAAAAGTGCTTGAAACAGGATCTGGGGGGGAACATGAGGGCAAAAATGGATTTTAGCCTCTTTTACACTCTTTAATACTGGTGGCAGCTGGGTACTGGTTTGACCCCGTAGGACTCTGCAGAACAGTCTTAGGTTTGTGCAAAGGGTCATATTTGAGACTAGGAGGTGGCCTTAATTTGTTGTGCTTTGAAATTCTTTGGGAAGAAAAAGTACTAAATTAACACAAATGTTAGTGATTTTGTAATTAGTGTCTACACTCTGTCTGTATGACTTGGTGAGTGGGGGTGTGTACACACACACCCACCCAGTGCTTTTTTTTGTAAAAATAAAATAAAATATAATCAAGGTGCCAGTGCTCAGTACCCGAGTACCATCTCAAAAAAAAGCCCTGTATACACAAGCATTTTCTGACAGCATTTTAACTGTTTTTACTCTGTATCAGCTCATGTCACTAGTAATTTTCCCTATGTTTTTCTTTTTATCAGTTATTATTAAACTGTGATAGAAAAAAAACCAACAAAAATGTTGCATTACAAATTGGTCAGATACGCTGATCTACATGCAATCTATTGAATGCTGAGTAAGGCTCCAGTCCTGTAAAGTCACACGTTTAACTTAACTACCATAAGTAGTCCCACCAAGGTCAACTCATGGTAGTAAAATTAAGCATGTGCATATGTATATGCAGGAGAGAGGCTAAAGTACTGTATATTTGAAAGAATAGGCCAGTGTTCCTCTATTGTACACCAGCATAAGCCCCCTGAAGCCAATGAATAAAGAGAGAAAAAGGCACTAAAGTTCAATATTTTCATATAGAAAAAAAGAACCAAAATGCAACAATTGCAATAAAAACAGTTAATGTTTTTATTTGGCATTGTTATACCTTTGTCATGATGGATGTACAATATAAGATGTTTGCAGTAGCTGTGTTGGTCCAAGATTTGAAAGACACAAAGTAGGTAATATCTTTTATTCAGTAATGTCCGTGGGGTCTCTGGTGCCCAGGGCCCACCAGTTACATCTGCAGCCCTGCCCCCGTTGGAGGCAAAGGGAGCAGTGCTCTGCAGGTGGGGGATCTGTCATCCTGTTTCCCACTGTCTCCCACCAGTCACCCTGCTGGGGGGAACAGGTGCAGCAGGGAGTGACAGTGGGGGACAGCAGGAAACTGGACTGCTGCTGCTACCAATGGGGGCCACAAACCTAAGTATGAGGGGTCTATCCAGCAGCGGGGGCATGACAGGCTTTGCCTTGGAGCCCTGCCTCTAGCTGCTCGGCCCCTGTGTGGCTGGGATCCCTGTGACTCCCTCCTTGCATCCGGTGGAGGGCCTGGGACTACAGGAGGTGAAGGGGCCAAGTCAGTGCAGCCACTAGGAATGTCAGGAGGGCCAGGCCGGCATCCCCGCTCCCCCAAGGTGCACCCTCTCCTCAGTACATTGCTTGTATTGGACCAGCTTCTGTTGCATAAAGCTCTGGGAGAAGGATTCTGGTTAACAATTCCATTTCTCAGAGACAGTGAAACTGTACAATAAGGGTAAAGCTGTCTTGTGAGAGACACAGAGCTTTTTGGGTAACTAATTTGAAATTGTGAAACAAACCTACATACAAACTAAGAAGAATCACAGGCCTCATTGACTTCTACTCCAAGATGCACTTCTTTGACCTTGCTTTCTCTCATATTAACACATAGCAGCGTGCACATCTAAAAACAAAACAAAACCCTACCAAAAATAAAACACTTCAGGCTGCATTGCGATTTTGCCCTGAAGGAGAGAGAGGGAGTGAACCATATGTGCCAGATGTTAGTGACATCACTATGCATGGCTGGAAGTCACTCCGATCCTACAGTGAAGTAGGGGAACCTGAACAGAATAGAATTCTCTCTGACCCTGATTTGCAGAGTCAGCTTGAGTTACTGTCTCATGTCAGCATTCCCTATGTGGCCAGCAAGCACCACAAATAGAACAGGCAGGAGGATGAAAGAGAAAGAACTCAGAGTTTGTTCCTACAAAGGAGACACACTGCTTATATCTTTGCACTTATTTTTCCAGACTCAGTATGGTTGTTTTCTCTGCTGCTATTAGTCTTTGGCAAATCAGTTTTGCCTGTTCTCTTCCCCCTTCACATGTGGTTTACTTTAGGCTGCTTGGTATTGTCAGGAGTGCGTGGTATAGCTGGTGGGAGTTCAGTGACTGTGGGTGTGTGCATTGCTTGTTTTTGTGCATGAGGGAGTGTTCACTAGCTGGGCCACAGGGTGTCTTCCTGTACCCCAATCTTTGTTTTTAAAAGTGTGTGTACAAATAATGCGTGGGGGGCAGCTTACAGTTGTTTTCTATGTGGCAGGGCTGGGTTTGGAGGGGTGGAGTTGGCACGTGGGTACGGGGTTGTTGCACTGTGCTGGGGTTATGTGCATCTTGTATAGTGTGTGTGTTGGGGGTCAGAACCACACTGCTGCCCCTGTGTATCCAGAAACCACTTCCAGCCGGGAGTGTGGCTGCACCCCTAGCGGGGGGTGCAGGGGTGTGTCATGCTCTGGGGCGCAGGAACCGGGCGCCCTGGCGCAGCCCGTCCCGCTGTGGGGGCGGAAGGTCACACACACGTCGCCGCACGTGGGCTGGGCTCCCGGCCGGGGACACTCCGTCCCCTCCACTCCCCCCTCCTCCCGGGGCGCTCTCGGGGCACAGCCAATCAGAGGCGGCCGAGCAGGAGGTGTGTGCCACGACCTCATTTCCGGTACCTGTCAGACAGCCTCCCCCAGCCAGGGGAGACAGAGACTGGCTCGGACTGGTGGGCTGGTCGCGCGCCGGGAGAGGCTGGGGGCGCGCGAGCCGAACTTCGCCTCTAGCACGCTGCTGCCGACTGATTCGCCTACGTCCGCGGGGCCGCGCCGGAGCAGCGGCGCTCAAGGTACTTGGGGCCGCCTGGATTTCGGGTAGGGGGCGGCGGCCGGGCTCGACAGACAGCGCCGTGCACTTTCCGGGGGGGAACGACGTTGTTGAATTATCGCCAACTTAGGGGAGGTGCTACTGCTTCCGGGCCCGGTGCCCTGGCCCCCGAGGGAGGGTCCTTGGAGTAATGCAGTGGGCGGCTCTTTGTGTTGCATGCGTGGGTGCACGGCGCTTGCTGGGAATCGGGCGGCGCCGGACGCACCTGGGGAGAAGGTGCGGGGCTGGAAGGCGGTGGTTGGATGACTCGGCCTGACACGAGTCGCCTGTCCTCTGCTGGGTAGGTGGGAGGTCGGCGGGTCCTTGCCCTGCACGTGTTGCAACGTCAGCCCTCGTTGCTGCCAAACCCTGGGCCTGCTCCGGTGGTTTGACAAGAAAAAGCTGTTCCCGCTACCTTTGGGGCTGTCCGAAGGGTCAACAAGTGAAGAGGGGCAGTGGAGGGATTAGGAGGAGCATTAAAGGGTTTGATTTACTCCTCTTCAGGGAGACTTCTGAGGGTTAAAGACTGACACCCCCCCCCCCCCCCAGGCTCCAGCTGGTGCACAAAAGCTCTCCACTGGGACAGGAGGTGTCAAACGGGATTATTTGGGATTAAGATGCATGAAACCTCTATAGTACCCATTGTTTGAATCCTGCATAAGTAAAAGAAGAGTGCAAAAAATTGTTGGGTTTAAAAAAAAAAAAGTCTGTTATGTGTGAGGGAGAGAATGGTTACAGATGTTTTTTATTTTTCAAGTTTTTATCAGTAATGAAATGTTAGTGTTAGGTATAGGATGGAGGATATCAACCAACAAGTACAGTCCTGGTAAACTGTTTGGGAATGGGAGCTTCCTCTAACTATCTTGTAAGGTAATTTGCTATCCGCATCTTCAAAGCATCTGATGAAGTGGGATTTTCTCCCACAAAAGCTCATGGGATAAATAAATCTGTATGTTAGTCTTTAAAAGTACCATAGGACTCTGTCTGTTTTTCTGCAATCCACTAACACGGCTATCCCTCTGGAACTTGCTATCCTTAGGATACTGCCGATGAAGGTCCCCGTTGTGACTTTTGTGATGTGGTGGCTGTCTACTAGGAAATAGCCTGAGACCATAAGCTTGTTCATTTACCTAAGTAAACCACCAAATAGCCAGCAGTTGTTACTGACTTTTAATACAATTATATGGCCAATTTGATGTCTTCTAGTTCTACAATATATTGGTTTTTGAGCATGAAAATCTGAAAGCAACCGTGGTCTCTTGCTAGCAGTGTTTGAACGCATTGCACAGGCAGCTTGCTTGCTCTCTCCGTGTAGCGAAGGAACACTTGAGGTAGTCACCAAAAAAAAAATTGAGAGAGAGGAGTGCTTTACTAAGATGTTGATGTCCTGTGTTGAATACCATCCTCTATAATCAGATGAAGTAGCGATTTTTTTATTTCAGGATTTGCACACCCAAATAGGTTGTTTTTATTTTTCCTCTCTGTGTTGCAATAACTGTAAAATGCTTCCTTTCTCTATCTACATCAAAACAAAGAAGGAGTTCTGTGTCACTTTTAAAGACTAACATATTTATTTATTGCATAAGCTTTCATGGGTGTAATCCCATTTACACCGACGAAAGCTTATGTGATAAATTAATTTGTTAATCTTTAAAAGTGCCATAGAACTCCCTTTTGGTGTGGTTTTGTTGGAATAGAGTACCATGGCTCTGGAACTTGTTTGTACATCCAGAGTTTTAGGGTTATTAAAAAGAGGCGATGATGTTTAAGTCATGGAGCAGTGGCTGTGTTTCACTTGTGATTTCATATTGTCATGTTTTAATGTTTTCTGGCTGACTGAGTGATTCCAAGAATGTTTTATCTGGTAGATATCCTAAATATCTAATATGTTGTTTTCTAGCATAGTAGTAGACAGGTCTGGGAACAAGTTTCTTGTGGAGTGTGGTTTGCTGTCACTTGAGGGTGAGATGATGTATGAAGAGAAGAAATCCCTTTCTACAGAATTTCAACACTTGGAATTTTTTTTTCCATTTGGTTTCTCTTTTCACTTTCCTGCTGAGACTTGAGTTCAAGGTTCTATTTCCTGTGCAGAGCAAATGCCTGTTGCAAGGAAAACACAGACCCCTGAACTTGCCTTGACAGGTATAAGGAATTAAGTTACAAATATTTAATGTTAAAAGGTGCTTCTAATTTAAGGGGAAACATATTTTATAAATAATTTGGGCTCTTACACATTTTCAGTTTCATCTTAAAGCAGTTTTTGCAAGTCATCTTTAAAGATTCAATTTCCATGTGTTTTCCCCTTTGGGTTGGGTGGATAAGGGAGTGGATATAATCAAATTGTTGTTTGCTTTAGCATAATCTTTCATGGGTAGGTGTGTATTTTTTTTAACTGGCATTGTAAAGCGTGTGAAAAGAAAAGAAAACCTACCTTAGGGGTGTGACTTGTATTCCTCATAAGGTGTGTGTGTGTGTGTGTGTGTACACACACAACAACTGGTGTGGTTAAATATGATCTTGAGTATTGAAGAAAGATTTTAATGTGGGTGTAAGCATTTTTGGTTTGTAATAGATGAATAGCAGAATGCTGCAAGGATTTCGTTAATGAAGGTTTGATTGCCTTATTGGGCAACCAGATTGTGAGTGGGTCTTGACAGTCTTACAGATTTATGTCGTCCCATTGACTTCATTGGGGCTGTGCATGTAAATATAAACACATGCATAAGCATTATTACCAACCTCAACCATTAATAAGTCATGTGATATTTTAAAATTATTTTTGTAATGCCAGTGTTTTGGGGGTTTTTGTGTTTCACTCAATTTGTTTTTTCAAGTTTTTTACCTGGAACCATGAGAGCTAGAAACTTGGTATTGTTATAATCCCTTGGCTCCAGGAGTTGGGGCTTTAAAATTGCCAAATTTCATGAGACTTTCAATAAAACTGCTGGAGTTGGCAACACTATGGAAATAATTGGAGCTTCAGTATTATAGCTATTTTAAAATACTACAAGAAACTATGTATGTTTTCTCGGGTAGGCAGATGAAGTATGTCTGATTAAGGTCTGCAGAAGTGTGAAGAATCTGTGAAAAGATACATCCAGAGGGGTAGCCGTGTTAGTCTGTGTACAGCAGCAAAAAACGAGAGTCCTGTGGCACCTTACAGACTAACAGATTTTCTTCGGCATAAGCTTTCATGGGCTATAACCACTTCATCAGATCTGACGAAGTGGATTATAGCCCATGAAATCTTATGCTGAAGAAAATCTGTTAGTCTGTAAGGTGCCACAGGACTCTCGTTTTTTGCTGAAAAGACACATATTCAAAGGCTCAGTGCATTTTGCATTTGGTTAAAAAGTAAAATAATAAGGGAAATGTTTGTGGGAGGCATTATAGAAAAACAACTATAAGTGCTTCTCCCTACATTAGTCATTTTGTAAAGTCTAAGATTACTGAACAAAAATTATCTTAAAGCTCCACTGTTCTGATTTTATTTATTTATTTATTAAAGGAAAAAGCACCAGGAGTCCAGAATTTATGAAGAGCTCTAAAGTAACCAGTGAGCACATGAAATGGAAGGAGAACTGATTATGGCAACTGATTTCTGTTTCAGTCTTCCACAAAGTTGTTATAAACAGTGAGTAAAATATATTCTTATAAATCACGAGAACTACCTTGGCAGCATTCTCTGAAAGTGTAAGGGGGAAGATAATTAAGGGAGAATTTCTGGACAAGGTAGTTAACCTATATAATCAACTGACAAGAGAGGAAATATGAGCAAGAATTAAAATAAATAGTTGAAGGGTGAAAAGGAGGTGAAATAAATGTAAATAGATTTTCTGGCTTCCTTATAACTTTTTCTGTGCAATTCTTTATTTTCCTCTGGAGAAGGTAGGTAAAAGCTTGATTTTTTTGTGAAATTCTGAACATACTTAATTCTTTATTAAATCAACTAGAATTGAGGAGTCATGGTATAAGCTTGTATAATGAAATTTTAAAACTGAGTCTGATTTTACAGAAGGCTGAACACCTGTGAGATTGAGCCCTAAACCTTGAAAGTATTAACTATGATTTTGACTTTTTTTTTTTTAAATATAGGTTAGGTGTAGAGCAGTTTGTTGTGTAAAAGTATCATACACTGAAATATAACCAAATCTGGTTCTGCTTCTTCATACCAGTTTTAATAACTTCTGCTTATGTAATATTTGTATTATGTGTTTTTATAAAAAATGTTTTAAAATCTCACTTTTGTTTTCACTTATTGTCTCTGATAATAGACCTATGTGTAGGGTAACTGTTATGTGAATGTTCTGTATGTTTTTTACACCTACTATAAATGAATTGAGGAAAGAAAGCTATTCTGACCTTTCCACAACTTGGAGGTCAAATATTAGAAGTGCAATCTTTTAACATAGGAGTAGCAGACAAGGTTGAACTTGATTTTAAACTAATTGTTCTGAGTTCAAATCTGTTTTAGGTTATGCCTGTGGAAATGTTAATAATATCAAATAACTTTCAAAATAGTTGTGCATCGAGCTACGGATTTCCAAAAGTAAGGGTAATACCAACTACGTAGCCCAGGGATCTGTAACTGAGTGAGCTGAAGTTTGAGTTTATATTTTAATTCTGGATGGTGAGCTCAGAAAATACATTCCATGTCATGAGGAGCTTGCAATATAAAATAATCACATTGCAGTTAAAAGTTTCTGAGGTGTGATGACATTTGGAAGTTTTGAGTGTGGGTAGTCAGGTGGCGCCAGTCTGCCAAAACACACAAGAAAGCCAGTGTGTACTCCATTTAATAAAGGATCAGTAACACCCAACCTACTAGTAGCCTGTAAGAGAAAACTTTAATTGCTTTATTGCCGGCAAATGAACCAACTTTAGAATTCAGTTCTTATGAAACATCCAAGATGGCATAAAATATCTGAGGGACAGTTTATTAACCCCTTTACTCACTTTGGTGAATGGGAACACTTACGAATAGTTTCACTGGCATCAACGGTTCTTGCTGAATAAGGGTCTCCTAGATGATTTGGACTGAAAATGAAAATTAATCATTTAAAATGACTTATTCTATATTGCTAGGTCTTTGTGGCTGGAACAGCCTACTTTAGTACATGTCTGTACAATACCTAGTGCAATAATACTGTAATCATTGATTTGGGATCTCTAGGTGCTACGCCAATAAAATAATCATCATATTTATGGTATTTTAATATAGTGATATTTTGGAATTTAATTTTAATGCTAGATGGGTGAGAGCACCTAAGCATGCTTTTAGGGTTTGTCTTCGCTACAGCGCTAAATCGGAGCCACAGTCATCCTTGTAGGGACATTGATTTAGCGGGTCTGGTGAAGACATGCTCAGGCTACAGGAGAGCATCTGCCATCGACATGGCATAGCAAAGGCCTTGCGGCAAGACGATATCAGATGTGTTTACTTGAGTTATGTTACTTATCTAACATAACCAAGTGCCATAGTGAAGACACGTCCTTAGAGGTTTTTTAGATAGTTTTCCCAATTAATAGAAAATTATTTGGTGTTAGCAGTCTGCTGAAGGATAACTCTACCCCTTTGAAATCTAGGAAGCTGGCTGTTCATATGGTCAGAAACACTTCTCACCATTAGCAAACTGCAAAATATATTTGAAAATAAAGGTTTTAATTACAGTTGGCATTTCTCAGCCTCCTAATGATATCAAACAACCTTGCCCTAGTGGTATCAGTTTATGGCATTAGAGTTGTAATTCAGGCCTGTGTTAAAAGTCAGACTTCTCTATCTCAGTGGTTTTCAAACCATGGGTCGCAGACCCTCGGGGACTGAGTTGCAGCACCCCTTGCCACCACCACCATCAAAATACTGGAATGCATTGCTCAAAGATGTAATTGTTGCATCATGGGCATAAACGATTTTCTTTTTTTTTCAGCTGGGTCTCAAGAGAAAAAGTTTGAAAACCGCTTTCCTGCCGTGGCTGGGCTGCAGAATGCTACAAATTAGGGCTGTCCATTTATTGCAATTAACTAAAAAAAATTAATTGCATTACAAAAATGAATCACAATTCATTGCAGTTTTGCTCGCACTGTTAAACAATAGTAAAATATCGATTTAAATTGATTATGAATATTTGTGGATCTTTTTCTACATTTTCAACTATATTGATTTCAATTGCAATATAGAATGCAAAGTGTACATTGCTCACTTTTATATTATTTTATTAAAATTTTTGTGTTGTAAAAAAGAAGCAAAATAAATAGTATTTTTCAATTCACCTCATACAAGTACTATACTATTTATTGTGAAAGTGCAACTTTCAAATTTAGGTTTTGTTTTTGAGTGCAGTTATGTAACAAACAATATAAAGCTTTAGAGCCTAGAGGTCCACTCATTTCTTTTTCTTGCTCAGCCAAATAATAAGACAAATAAATTTGCTCCCATTTACAGGAGATAATGCTGCCTGCTTCTTATTTACAATGACATCTGAAAGTGAGAACAGGTGTTCACCTAGCACTTTTGTAGCCAGGATAGCAAGGTATTTACATGTTAGATAAACTAAGCATTTGTATGCTCTTTATGCTTCAGCCACTATTCCAGAGGAGATGCTTCCATGCGAAGCTGCACTTTCACAATAAAGAGATTACACTTCAGTACTTATATGAAGTGATTAAAAATAAAATTTCTTTTGTTTATCTTTTTTGCAGTGCAAATGTTTGTAATAAAAATAATATAAAGTGAGCACTGTGCACTTTGTATTCTGTGTTGTAATTGAAATCAATATATTTGAAAATGTAGAAAATGTCAAAAATATTTAAATAAATGGTATTTTATTGTTATTTAGCAGTGCATTAAAACTGCAATTAATCGCAAATAATATTTATAATTGTTTGACAGCCTTACTACAGATGCATCGAAGAACCACACTGGTTCAGCGATGTGGGTTTATGGGGAGAGCAAGGAGGGTGCAGGCTGGGAAAAGATTGCCCAGGGATATTTTATACTGACTTGCACACCATGGATCTGTGCTCAGTGGATTTCTTCATAACAGCAGGGATGAAGATTCCATTAAATGAGTCCACTAATCAGCCTCCTCCAGTATGAAGCCACATTAGATATGTGGCTGTCTTGTACTTTCTAGAAACTTACCAGGGAAGATTCCAAATGTTGTGTAAATCCATTGCAAATATCTCATTTGCTTGAGATTAGTACAAAGAGCTGGTATTTGGTCCTAAATGTAGGTGTAACAGGTATGAAAAGAACCTACGTAATCTAGCTATCTGTATATCTACTCTACATACTTTTATAAAATGTTTGAATGTTGGACACTTTGGGATTTATTAAATAAGGCTGGAAAATGATTTCCAGTCTTAGACTTCCATATTGTATCCTAAATTACATTGGTGCAGCAGGCATCATCAGGTGGTGCAATTACATGAAGTCTTCCGATTTCTTTTTCTCGGCGTGTAAGAAAATGTTCGGTCTTTGGAAGACATGCTGTATTAGAGTTAGTTTTGGACTTGGTTGATTCTGTGTAGAGGAAATTGTCCTGGGATAGGGAGTTGCATAAATAGTAAGAGAATTCGGTGTCTGCCTTGGTCTCTGATTAGGGTTGATTCTTGAGACAGAGTTGTCTTGTGGGAGCTGGGCATGGAACCATACTATCTGCATTCAAGGCCTGGGGTATGTATGTAAATAAAACAAGTTACATTTAGATTATACTCAGCCTTTACCCTGTATTGCTGATTTATCTTATACTGGGAAGCTGACTTACAAAGCCATGGACAGAGGGGTGACGCTGGTGACAGAAGGACACACACATATTGGAAAAAGGAGCAACAACTTATCACTAGAGATATGACTGTATATATAAGTGGGCCAACAGTTTCAAATCTGGTTGCCAAGAGTCATGCTTCTAAATCTATATTTTATGCACCTATGTGTAAGCGGCCTGATTTGCAGGGGTACTGAGCACCCAAAAACCAACTGAAGCTATAATAGAGCTGCATTATTCATTACAAGATAATTCCTGTTGCTGTGGAAGAAACATTCCATATAAGGATCTGTTCAACTGGTAGCTAATCACTTGTTTTAGCTCCCTTTCACATAGTTTAAAATAATCCTTTTGTTTAAATGGGCGGGGATACCCTGAATCTTTTTTCTGCTACCCCCACTAATTTTCAGCTAGCAGCTCTGGACCTGTATCACAGTCCTGGGTCTAAATGTTTCAACAAGACAGTAATATAATCAGCTGAAATGGCTTAGTAAAGTGAATAAAAACTGTTGTACATGTAGAGGCAGTAGTAGATAGAGCCGTGGTTTTCAAACTTTTTTCCTCAGGACCCAGTTGAAAAAAATATTTATGCCCACAACCCAGCAATGACTTCTTTGAGCAATGCATTCCAGTCTTTCAACGATGGCAGCAGGGGTGCTGCGGCCCAGTGTCTGGGGGTCTGCAACCCAGTACTGCGTCCCAACCCATAGTTTGAAAACCACTGAGACAGAGGACTGGTCCAGGACCAGTGGAAATCTGGTTTCTTTTCCTGCCTCTTGCCCAAGGTCACTTAGGAAATCAGTGGCCATCATTTTATCTGTATGCATCAGTTTCCCCATCTATAAAAATATTGATAATACTGTGACTGCCTTTTTAAAAGAGTATGAGACCATTAAACCTATAACACGTTATTTAAGAAGTGAAGCATTACTCATCAGATCAGTCAAAGGATAAGCAGAGACCTTACGTGTCAGTGAAGTGAATGACTATATGGCTTGACACTTTTACTTCTGGAGTGCAACAAGTCTTGTGATCTTTGTATTGTATAGAGTGATGTGATGTAGTGCTGTGATGCCAAGTATCCAAAAACCATATCCTCTGTTTGAAATCTCAGTTGCTTGAAAGTGTGATTATTTTGTGCCCATTTGCTAAAAAACGTGGATTTGTTACACTTCAGCTTATCAACAGTCAGTCCAACAATGCTAACTGTAATGTAAACTTTATTTCCAAATAGCTTGTTTACGGTGGGGGAAAGTTTCTCATGCTAGGAATTTCTAGATTACTGGAAACAAAATGTGTGTTTTCTTTCAGAGAAGACTGCATTCAAAAGGGGAATTTGGTTTCACATTCCACAAGGAAAGTTTGTATTTTTGTTTAAACATAGTAGAACAGCAGGCTCCAGTTACTGTCCTACACAAGAGCATTATGAAGGAACGAGTTAAACTGGTAGTACAGTGAGAATGCAAGCAAACTAAACAGCTTTTATGTACTGCTCATAGCCTTGGACATTAGAATTTGTTTAGTGGGGGCAGGAGGGAGAGAGAATGAGGGCTAGAACAGGGTAAATTCCCTCCTTGTTTTGAAAAGTAGGAGCCTCAACTTCTACCAAAAGAAATGGTCAGATAAGATCTTAGACACCTTCATGCATCTTACCTGGAGGATGGCAACTCTAATAGCATGTAACCCTGCTGATATAAACTGAATTTAGGAGATCAGGTGTGCATTTAGCATCAATAGGTAAAGGAATACAATTTAGCAGTATTATACAAACACAGAAAGTACACAGTTCAGTCCTTCTCTGCTCAGTCTTGTTGAATCTTTGCCAGAAACAGATGTAAATTCCTCTGTAGCCTTTCAAATTGTGAATAATCGTGGTGTGTTGTGTTCAGTGGTGAATCATGAAGGAGATTGTAGGTGGTGTGAAGAGAGCAGCTGTGCAGAGACTGGGGAAGCTGAGATAGAAGACTAGTATTCTGTAGGACGAAGATGATGATCTGAGAGTAGGTTGTCATGTCTAGTGGATGGAAGAAGGTAGATGAGAAAAAAGAATGAGGGTGAAGGGATCAAGTTAAGACTGAGGCTTGAAGACGGGGACTGCTGGAGGGGAGTAAAGATTGGGAAGAAGTACAGAGGCAAGCTGACAGATATTGCTACTCTGAAGTGAGCTGAGAGAAAATTGCAGCATTGGATGACAAAAGGAAAGTGTTATTGTCCAAAGTTGAAAGAAAAAGAGAGTGTTTCTGGAAGGGAGGATAAGCTGAAAGCAATGAAGAAAATTGCAGCACACTGTGCGTGTGTATGTGGTGGGGAGCAGAAGCTGCTCTGAAAACTGACAGTAGTACTGGGCTGTTTTGGGTTGAGGGGCTGCTGAATGCAGAGATTTGAGAGGAAGTGTTATGAGTTTAGTTGATTTGATCTGAAAGCAGGTGTTAGACTTCACTTCCTGGCTATGGGCAGGGCAGGGTCAGAGTGGAGAGACTAAAGAAAAGCTCCTAAGTATGGAAGATGCTGAATGTAATGCCAAAGGTGTAGAAAGCTGAGGCCTTGTCTATACACTGCTGATTGCTTTGATATAACTTACGTGGTTCAGAGGTGTGAGTAATCCACACACCTGAGTGACATAAATTATACCAACCGAAGCACCGGTGTGGACAGCGCTATGTCAGCAAGAGAGTGCCTCCCATAGACATAGCTAGCGCCTCTTGCAGAGACAGGAGTTATTAAATGGATGGGAGAGTTCCCTCCTGTTGGCTTAGAGCATCTTCACCTCAAGTGTTGCACCACTGTTAGTGCTGTAGTGTAGATGTAATTGAAAGTACAGCATAGCTCATTCTTAAGCATGTAGTTTTAAACAGATTATCTAATGCATTTTTCTTAGTTTTCCATGACTGTGTGTTATAAAAATAGAACAAGAACCAATACATACTATAACAAAACAAAATAAAAAGAACTTTATTTAGAAAAATATTGCCTCTGGATTGTCTGTCAAAGCTAGTATTTTTGCCTTCAGGTCAGAAGTCCTATAAAGTCACCAAAAGTGAATATTTAACCACTCTTCCAAGGACAGCCAATAATCTTTTCTCCTAATAGAGCATGAGATTAGAGGGGGAGAAACAAGGACCCTTGACAGCTATAGCATATTTCAAGTCTTAAAATGACTTCAGGCTTCCTGTGCACAGTTTACACATTCTACAAACCGCGGTAAGTGGAACGTGCTTTCTGCACAGCCAGTATAAAAAGGTCAGTAACTAATGTGGAAGTATGCTCTCAGAGCTATCAATCTCTGAGCATATCAATGTTGGTATTTAATTCGTATGAAAGCAGCTCAGAGTAAAAGGAGTGTAAATTCCTGTTTTCTATACCTGCACAGTCTTATAGAATAGAGGATACTCATTTCCTTTATTGCATATTAAAAAATAACTTGCATGGTATTCTCATTTTAAGTAATGCTTTAAAAATATGTTTCCTGTTCCTACAGTTGTACAATCTAAATAAACAAAATGGACTGGGAAATTTAATCATCTAGTAAATCATTATTTATTTGCAGTTATTTGATATCTGCAAAATACTGCATCATGATTGTATTAAGTACCATTTTGGTCCACCAATATGAACTGCCACTTTTTCTTATACAAATGCATTCAAATGTTCTGAGGTCTGAAGTCAGATGTTCAAGGGACACTGCAAAGCTTATATTAATGCAGCTGTTCCCTGAGCAGTTAGTTGTGAGCTGAGTGTGTCCTGCTCATCTATAGATGAGGGGGTTTTCACCTAGGCACAACAGCAGCGATGTGAATTTATGGTATTTTCTGTAAGCGTTTAGCATGAGGAAGGGGATTCCCTTATTACATGTGTGCATCTCCATTTCTACACCCTCCCCCAAAAAAAAGGGGGGAGAGAGAGATCTTAGTGATCATGTTGTAAAACCCAAGGCCTAAGGTTATGTTGCTATAAGGTGAATTGTGGTTAATTTTGATATCAGAAAATTCCGTTGCCCCCTGTTAGTGAAGATGGCTACAATCATGCAGGCATAGTAAATATGTCCACAAACCCTTCGTGTTGTGCACTTGTGTAGTAACAAGATTCATTTTTTGAGTATACAGCTATACCATGTGTAATTTTCATGTTGCTCATAATTTAGAAGTCAAAAAGTAATGTTGTAATAGGATTTTTTATTTTGGGGGCAGCAAGAATTCTTAGTTCTGAGAATAAATGAGCATCAGACCTGTCAGTAAAATATTTCTGCATTGTACTGTGCATTCATTGCTGTTGTAAATAATGATCTGCAAGGACGAAACAAAAAGTGTCCCTTTCCCTTCTGATTTATTTTGAGTACATTTCTTCTAGATACCTGTGCACATATATGTGACCTGGATTGTTACAAACTATTACAATGGTTGAATAAGAAGCAATGTCATAAATAATCGGAACCCTAGACTAATTAAAGTAAACAAAATTAATTTTATGGCCTTTTAAAATAATACATTCTTTCTAAAACATCAGTTTATGATGCCTAGTGTCAGTAAGAATGACCAAGACACTTCTGAGTCATGTCTATGTCACAGTTCTACAGTTTTTAAACTAATGCTCCATCTAGAGTTCAGGTACAGAGAAACGACTCAAAAGTTCGGTTCTTTAAGGATTATGTAACAATTGGTTAACATAGTTAATGGGAAATAACCAGATACATCTGTTGTCATAACATGTTATGTGGGATTTCATTGGAAAGTGCTAAGTACTTTGTAATTGTCAAGTTGGTGTGTTCAGAGTTATTTAAAATTGCAGTGCCTTTTGAACTTCTTTTTCACAAATGTAATGAAAATGGACTGTGTAAAGTGCGTATTGTCCTTTAAAGCAGCACAGCAAAATTGCAGGGTGTAATGCTTCTTGAGGCACTCAAGACTCTAATCACCTTATTGCTCTCTGCTTCCTGTGTGGGTGCTTAGCTGCCAGATACAACTTGCCTGTCAGCTGCTCAAGCCCTCTCTTTTGAGCTATACCAGTCTTGCCTGTGCCCTGCAGATTAATGGTTGGTGCACCCCAGCCCCCAAGCTCCTTCAAAGGTGTGTCTGCCTATGTCGTTCAGCCCCTGACTGTTCGATACCCATAGTAATCTGAAATCCCTCTGTCCCCAAAGAAGCAGTGTAGCCCAGTTTATAAACTTCTTAATCCACCATTCCTGTATCACATACAGCCCTTGAGTTTGGTTCTAAAACGGAAGGAAATTTATTTTAAGAAATGAGAGATTCAAATAAAAAATGGTGTGTTAAATGTATTGATAATGAGTCAATCAGATCTGCTTGCCAGTGAACCCTTTGCCAATTAGCATTAGTATGGGCCTCTTGCATATTTTAAGTGATTACTCTGTTGGTAAACTCTTTATAATTTCAATCACCCCTGCAATGCAGATTGTATTTACCATTGAAGAGCTTGATCCGTCAAAGACGTAGGCATGTGCATAACATTACACAGCTGAGTAGTTTCATTGGCCTGGATTCACAAAAGTGCTTTGGTGTCTAAACGCCAGGCTTAGTCAGCCAAGTCCCAAAGCTAGGCTCCACTGTGATTCAGAAAATTCCCACTCAACTCTGTGGATGCCTAAACTCAGTCTGCCTGTTTTTTGGGGTTTTTTTTCAGTAAAAAGTTTCCTAGGTGCCTATATTTCTGCTTCTGAGCATGCTCATTATTGCCTCGCTCTGGGCACCTCAACTCCTATCTCTTGCCTAAGCCCCAGAAAAACAATAGAGTCCTGTGGCACTTTTAAAGACTAACAGATTTATTTATCGCATGAGCTTTCATGGGAGAAAATCCCAATTCGTCAGACGCCAGAGTGATTCGTGAACCAGGGGAAGATAAATTCCAAAGGGGTAGCCGTGTTAGTCTATTGTAGAAAGACAACAGAGTCCTGTGGCACTTTTAAAGACTAACAGATTTATTAATCGCATGAGCTTTCGTGGGAGAAAATCCCACTTCGTCAGACGCTTTGAAGATAGGAAAGTTACAGAGTGGGAGGAAATTAAATGCAGGGGAGTGTACATAGTGTTGCTTGACTCGTCTTGGGCCTGATCCAGTAGGTATGCTCAGTGGTGTGCTTTTGTTTATATATGATTTTTAATATTTAAAAGTTTAGTTATGAGATTTTTATGGCTGTTAGAGTATACTGGAGATTTAAGAACAAGAGTTTTGTCTTAACCAAATATCAGTTCAGGCTGGCTCTAATTCTGGTGGAACTTGATTGATAGCGACCTGAAACATCATTGGAAAGAAGAGGCAGAATAAGAAAATGCACATCTGGAGAAGGGAAATGAGGAAACTAGTAGAAATGAAAATGCCAGCTAGAGTGGGACAGGTGAGAGGGCACTGTAAGTGGTAGTATTGAGAATTTTACTTGAACTGGAGAGAGAGTCAGATGGGCATTGAGTGCTGGAAGAGTGGGTCACAGCTACTCAAAATGGTATTGCTGCACTTATCTATAGCCAGCCATTTTGTTTTCAAGATGTATACAGTTTAGTCTTCTCCTGTTAATATGATGTACCGTATCTTTATACTGACAAGCAAACCTTAAGTGGCTCAAGAGCATGAATACAAACCTCAGGGCAGAGAGTTCTATACTTAGGTTTCACCAACAAATCATCAAGCATAAATTCCCCAGTCAGTAACTTACAGCTGTATCATGCAGTCACACTGTTCTCTTGGGTATTCGGATCTGTCTTGCCATCCAGGTAAACTAACCTTTTTGTGGTAGTTGGTTCCTTACACCATAAACCACAACAATATTCAGGTTATTCGCAGCCCCGATGGACCAGTTGCTTATTCTCGGTCAATTGCACTTTGGATCTTACACCAAAGACAGCATTTGTAGTGAATCCTCCTTCTGTTAGAGACCAGCATTGCACACTAATTAATGTCTTTCTCTAACTAATAAATGTAGTTATTTACACTGTTACGGAGGCTTACCCTCTGTACATTCAAATGTAGCCTTATAATATGGGGTACAGATATTGTAAGTGAGGGTAAGGCATGCAGCAGCTCACAGATATTCAGAAAAGTCTAAACAAAAACAATTCTAAACCTGTTTTAACAATATTAACACTAAGGTGGGTCAGACTGATTTCAGCTGTATATTTTAGTATTCAGTTGTGGCATGGGGACTTTTGCATGGGTTGGCACACATGGTCTATCAGTGTAACATGCATTAACACACAGGTAGAAATCAGATTTTTGTAGCTGCTCAAGGCAGTGTGATGCAATACTACAGCAACATTACATTTTCACCAGGTGTTCTTTCTTTTTGTTAGTAGGTTATATTCCCAAACCCAGAGCCATTATCAGCCTCAAATACAACATAAATAATTCTTTTACAAGAATACATTTTTAGTATTTATCTTTGTAGCCCTAATAGCTAATACATACATAAGAGCAATAAAGAAAGTTATCATTTTGCAGCATAGAATTTTTTATTGAATTGCTGTAATCGTGTGACTGTAGTATGCATCAGACTCTATGAATGGATATAGAACTGGCCTGACCAGTTGTCAAGTGTGCACCAAAACTTAAAAAGCCCTAAAGGGAGCTATAAAAGGATAAGAAAATGGAGAGAAAAATAACTTGAAAAATTCCCAGCTCTTCAGGATTTGCAAGTATCATGGCAACAGGAATCCAAGTGGTGTTTGAAAGATTTAGAACAGTTATGCAAACAAATTGTACCTCAGAAGATCTTTTTTTTTTTTTTTTTTTGGAAAGAAGGTAGTTCCTTTCCTCCTCAAACAGTAGTCAATGGGACTAGATGATTGGGTGTTGGGGGGAAAACTCCAGCAAAGTGTTCCCTTGAGCATAGGTTCAGATTTAATAGTATCTGACCCCATTGCTAAGAAAAAAATGTCTTTGTCCATTCCCCCTTACAAAAAGAAGCCATGGATGGTCTATGCTAGTGAGAGAAAAAGATACCAAAAGTTTTAGGAGGTCAACTCATTTGTTAGAGAAATGTAAAGTGATGAACTGGGAACAATTTCACTACTGCTTAAGGAAGATTGGACAATTTAACATACTTGTCTTTTAGTCTGGTGTCCCTGTAGCTTATTGATCACTGTGATGTACTTCCATTGTTTGCAAATACATGTTTATCATCAATCTGAACAGCATTTTAAAAAGTACACTAGAGTCACGAGTCTGCACAAGGCATTGGATAATATATTGTAGTAAAAAATTTAGCATTGTTTGGAGAAGGTAGGGAGGTGAAGAGAAAACTGGATTAAAAAATAAGCTTTTTCAAATTCCAATTTTATTATTTTATAGTTGGCCTGACTTACATTGCAATCGTTGAGGGTCAGACTTCTGACTATCTAGTGCAACTGCATGATGGGCTCCCACCAAAATGATCTGACTCTGTGGTAATGAAAAATGTGCTATTAGAATGGAAGTCAAATCCCTCCATTGCTAATTAAAAGAACCACTGCAGCATCTGCCATGCGTGAAGTGAGTCCACACAATAGAACTTAACCTGCCCCTGCCCCCATCTCTACAAATTGTTGTGGAGTTCGGGTCAGTTTTGAATGTATTTAGGGCTCCATGGCCAGATGACACCAGTGCAGATAACTGGCCTGCATTTTATGCAAGCAGTCTAGAAAGAATGGGGTTTACTCTGCTCTGTAGGAAAGCAAAAAGTAAGAATGCTTGCCAACAGGCTGGGTTAGATAGTGCTAGACCTGTATGGCTAGTCCCTGGAGCACTGAGACAAAGGTTGCATAATTTATACAGCACCATGTTGACCAGTCAGAACTGGTTCCTGTTGCTGGAGGGGATGGTAGTGGACAATCCAAAGGCAAACTGAAGGTCTTATCACATCTGGTAATTCGGAACTCCAGGATGTTTTTGCTACATTCTCAGTCAGGGTCTGGTACTGTCTGCTCAGATCCTGAGAGCTTAACTGGTCTACAATTTCAGACACTTCATCCATGATATTAATGACCTGGACATCTATGTATCTAGTGAAAGAATTTTTAGTGTTGTTTGAAGCTAATGTGAATCTGTTCTCTTGTCTTAAATAAACTATATAGTCACTTTTTAAAATATCCATGTCATTCTGGTTTAATTTACTGCTGTTTCTCAACCTGTAGCAGGTAAACCATTTACAGCTGAGCTCCTGTTTACTAGATCCTTGAGGGATTGTTGCATTTACTGTTTGCATTTTTAAAAAAAAGTCTCATGGGATATTAATTCATTCTTTGAGCCACCTGATGCTTCTAAGCTCAAGTTTCCAGCACAGAAGATTTTATTTTTGGTGTGAGTAACATCTGCTCAGATTAAATCTTGATGCTTCTGTGCACTGGACTCAAATTGTCTTTGGGAGTTCTGTTTGTGGATGGATGACAGCTCTCAAAGAGCTTGAAGCTGTAATGAGCTTTCTGCCTTATAAAGGTCTGTGAATTGTGGTAAGCAGTGTTGGATTCTTGTGTCCACATGCTGAAAACTCATTTCTCTTCTTTTCTTGCTTTTCAGTGTAACTAACTGCAGTAGTTATGTGTGTTTGGTTGAGAGAGTTGGGATCTCTGGCAGAAGTGGATACATTAGCCTTGGGATAGTTTGTAAGTGTTTTTTTCTTTAAAAAAAATAACCAGGACTGGTGACTATACAAATTATTTTTACACAAAAACATGAAGTGTAACTAGAAGGGAAGGAAAGACAGCAGACAGTATAGGTCATGGGTTACAGTTGGTCTGGACAGATGCTAGCACAGCAGCTCTAGTGGTGGTTTAAAGCTGTGAGTGCTGTACTTGGGGTGTGAGGAAGTCCAGGCCATGTATCTGTATCTCTCCCAGTACCCTGGAACCACAACTGTGCAGGGGAGATTCACCCATGTCCCCTGGGGATACCAGGACCCATGTAGTGGCCACCTCTGTATTCCCTTGTCATGTGATCTTGATGGGAATTGCAGGGAGATGTTAGCCTGCACAGCAGTTGCGGAAGCCACTTAAGCAGGGGCTGATGGATGCTGATGATGTCATCAGAGTGGTTTCTGCAGTTTTCACTTGGAACAGTCTCTTCCCTGCTATGACTAGCTGATTGTCCCTCTGACCTTAGCCCATCTTCCTGTTTAGCTCTGAATTATGGTTTCATAGCATTTGTTAGAGGGATTTTCAACACAGGGGTTGTACTTTGTGCTGAGTCAATACGCACCAGATGGTGCACAGTACATAAGTAAGTGCATGGTTCAATGGGGCTTTATTTCAATTCAAGGTGTGTACCCATGGCAGTTGCTTGCTGTACACTAATTGCATGTCGTTTTGGGCGGGTATTCCGTGGTCCTTTGCTTCACTGATGAACTGTGTGGATTCTGGGTTTTTTCTCGTGGGTTAGAAAGGGGAAGCCAGTGGAGAACTAGGACTTGGAATCAAACTAAAAATATCCCATGATTCTGCTCCCTCCATCCTGTGGTTCCTGTTTTTGAGGTTGGTTAGCACCATCATCACATTGCTGTCCGCCAGGATTGACTCAAAAATGTTCCATGCTGCAACACGGACAACTGCAAATATACAAAAATGCTTCATTTGAGCTCTTGTCACTCGGTGGCTTCAGCTTTTGGATTTCAAACACCATGTAGCTGATAAAACTAAAACATCAGTTCCTCCAGGAGCAGTGGGAGGAAAAAGAGGATGATTCGAAGCAACAGCTAGTATATGTGCTGTTCTAGAGCAGCTTCATGCACTGCAGTGCCTTCTCTGGGCTTGGAAAACCAGCATGGATTTTTTTCTGCAGAGCTGAACAGCGATGACAGAATTGCAGGATGGTGAAGGCAACCTTCTTTGAGATACCTGCTGACCTAGTCTTTGAGCTGCAGCAGCAGCATACCAACATGGTGACTCCCATTCCTATTGAGAAGCGGGTTGCCATCTCTATCCAGAAACTGGACCCCCTGACTGTTAGTGGTCTGTATCCAGCCAATTCAGTTTGAGGGTTGACTGGTAGAGCCATAATCATGCAGATGTGTGCTGCTATGCAGAAGTTACTGTGGCACCAGATTGTAAAGCTTGGGAAAACTCAAGAGGTGGATGGCTTTGCATGCCTGGGGTTCCCAGATAGAGTTCCCAGATAGTACTGAGGTAATTGATGGGACCATATACCTATCATTTTCCCCCTGCACCAGACCTCAGTGTTTATAAACAGAAGGAGGTGGGTTTTTCTGAGTGATATTCCCTATGTGTATTCCACAGGTTGGTGCACTGACTACTATACACCTGAGTCAGGAAGTGTTCTTTTTGCAGAGTCTGTTGACTCGCGTGTGCATGTGCATCTCCATTTTTCTGTAGTGCTCTAAAGCCTGCCTGACAACTGTAGCAAAATGACAATCTTCAAATGCTGATGGTTGGGTTAGTCAGACAGTTTCTGCTTCAGCGCATGTCTGACCGGTTGCTTGTTTTCATGGAAAGGTTGGCTGTGGGTGTGTCCCAACATCACAACTTATTTCAATAACACATATTGCAATACTTCATACAATGATAGTGCATAAAATTCACCAGAATATTAATGTTCAACAAATAGAGATTTTTCAAATGATACCTTAGAAGGCATGTGTGTGTTAGTGTTAGTGTTCCAAAATGCACTTAATTTTAAGATCGCTTAGCACTCTGCCAAAATAAATCATATGGGTCTTGAGTCTGATATGGAATTTATAGAAGTTACAGAGTTATAACAGCAACTGAAGAAGAAAAATTCTGACGCATGGAGCTTCCACCTCCAATCCCCATCAGTTTACTTACCTGGATGACTATTTGTGCAAAGTTAAGATCCTTAATCTTTTCCCTTCTATGTTGCTACAGGACAGTTCAAACTTTCAGGCTGCAAATGTAGTTGTCTGAGAGCAAAGAAAAAAAAAAAAAAGTAAAGCTGATTGACAAACTATTCTCAATTTTCTGAAGAGGCTATTGTGTTTCTTTAGAAAAAGAATCGAATAGAAATTACCAAACAAGAAGCAGCAGCAATGGACTTAAATTGCAGCACTAACTAATTCGAACTAATTTTAGTAAGTGTAGACATAGCCCTTGAGTCCCCAGCAAGCTAGCCATTTTTCTGACAAAAACCTGCCTGTGATTTGTCAAAAGCTAATTGAACCCCAGATGAACAGCTGTATTCCTATGATTTTTCTGTCATTTTTTGTTGTGTGGCAGAAATGTTTTTTCAGCATGTCAAAATTGTAACCGAACATGACTATTTTAATCTAATATCAGGCCCACATTTCCAGTAGTTCAGCAATAGCATCACACGCTCTTCTGAGAATACCAGAAGAAGTCAGCTTCTGATAGGGGAATGGTGGACCACATCAACCTTTCTGCCCCAAGATGCTTCCCCCCATCATCCCTCCCCTGGCAAGTATTGAGGGCTATCTTGGTACCATTCACTCATAAGCAAGTAATTCCCTGCATCCTCTCAAGTAAAGCATTCTCTGGCAGCTAATTAATGTGCTTGGTCCTATGAATCAAGCTGTACTGTGGAGTCTGAAAACCCTCATTTATTTTCTAAATGCACTGTTCCTCCTGTGAAAAAAAATTATACATTGGTTATGCATTTAAATGCTCTTTTAATATAGTTTTGTTGTGTTCTTTTTGGGTGGCAGGTGAAGGAGAAGGAGATGTAAATGAGCTGCATCTGATATGCATTCAGTAGTGTTATGACCTGCCAAAATGCTGGATTGAGTTATCTTATTGTTCTAATTTTTATAGCAATATAATTGAAAAAATATTAAACTGTTTAATTTTTTTTAACAGTGTAACTGGAAGCCATGCAAGGGAAGCTAATTTCTAAAAGAATTCCTCTTCCCTCTGTAAAAATTTGCAACCTGGCAATGTATACAATGAATATAGTTTTCTGTGTCAATCTTTTGTTGGGTTGGAGATTTTCACACAATGAGAATTTTAAGCAGTGCTTTTTTTGTTTTTTTTTTTTTTTTTTTTTTTTAAAGGTGCCAGTTCACATATCTTGATAGTAAATTTGAAAAATGCCTCTCCCACCCCTCTTCTTCCAGTGGCGAGCTCCTTTTCCCTGCTGACCCCCCATCTGGGCAGTGGGGCCGGCAAAAAAAGGTGCCAGTACTCCCTACCCCTGTGTACCATCACAAACTGATTTTAAGATTGCAATAGGGGCCGCATTGGGGAGAGAAAACAACACCCTTTCTCTGATGGGCTAGTGCTCTGTGCTTCAGGTGAAATGATAAACTTTTCCATGATGCTCTCAGTTGTGCAAAATTTGTCTTTACCTGATAATTATCTTATGCCTTGAAGCAGGTAGTTTGAGATGTACTTTGTACTTTGAACCCGGCTACTGTAACAGTAGATGTTGGTGTTATTCACGCAAATGTCTACAACTGTCTAGATTATCTACTGGTTTGGGCACCAAATGCTATGTTCAGCTCAAACGTTCACAGAGTAAATGACCTAGAGGTCTGTTACCTTTAGTCTAGTAATGAATGCTTCAACTTTACCCTCAGTTGCAGGCAAGCCCTTTACATGATCAATTTGTTTATACATTGCATTCAGACTTTGTTACTACTGATTATGCTTTTTAGGGATCTGCTTCCCAATGGATTACCCCAACACTGACAGGTGTTAAAAGTTTAGCAAAGCTAGAACTGGATCCTGTTATCTTACTCTCCCCTTTCCCAGATCATTGAAACAAACTGCCTGTTGAAGGACTGAAGTTTTTATTTATTTATTTTGTCTTTGATGTTCTGAGATCTGCCTCAAGTGCACAGGTGAGTCTTTAGAAATATACATACATTTATTTTTGTACAAAAAAACAAATCTAAAAACTTCCAGAGGAACTGGGCAGTTGAAGGGAAATAAGAGAGAACATCGTATGTTGCAATGGAGGTCCAGCAAAACATGTGCCTCTGGAAACCACAGCATGATGGATTTTTCTTTTACTTGGTGTCCAATTATGTTCTAATTAAGTGGTTCCAAACCTGTGCTCCAGGGGTCAGAAGTAGTCTGCAGGGGCTTTCAAAGCGGCCTACAGCGCCCCTCTTGATGACTGTAGAAGCGAGTCGCTGCCTACGGACCCAGGCAGAGCATGTTTCTGTAGGGCTAAAAGACCAGTGCAGCTCCTTGTTGCAGCCAAGGGGTTGGGAGAACAACATAGCAAAGTGTTCCATCTAGGTCCATAAGTGCTGGGGTTCCTGCTGGAGCCAGAGGGAGGGAAGACAAGTGCACCCTTTTCTGACTCCAGCAGAGAGCAAAGCTCTCTGTTTGGGTCCCTAGGTACTGGGATCTCTGCTAGAGCCAGAGGAAGGGGAGTTCTCATCTTCCATTCACCTAGCTGCAAAAGGGAGCCACTGTCTAGGAATCTAGGTGAAGCATACAAGGCTACAGGATGCACATGGTTTCCCTTCTGAAGCAAAGGGGATGGGAGATCACGGAGGAAGGAGGCAGGCTCCTCGCTGAACTCCTGTCTGGCTGCATCGGGGGGCGGGCTGCTGGCTTCAGCGTTGTAACAATGATATCTGTGATATTTGGGAACCACCATTCTAATTTGACTATTTTCTGTCATCTCTTTATAAGTTACAGGTTTTTATGAAAAGAAGAGAAAGTCTGTCATTGTATGAGAAATCCACACGAAATCTTTCTTTTGCCCTTAGGCATGGTATTCCTAAATTTTGAGAGCACGGAAATGCTCTCATGCTCTTAGAAACTATATGAATGGAATAGCATACTGATATCATTTCTTTCTCCCACAAAGTCTGATTACAAAATGGACAGCTGATTGCTTCACAGTGCTTGTGGTTTCTGCACAAAAAATATCCGGAAATCTGACTCGTGTGCAGTGGCTGGGGAGAGATATTTTCATGTCAGTTGTATATGAGATTTTTCTTCCTTTTCAAGCAATAACTTCCTGGGAAACTTTGTGTCTGTATTAAAGCATGGTGTAATCAAGAAATTATTTGCTGAATGTGAAATTGTTTAAGTAATGATTAGCAATCTTTTTCAGTGAAATTTGCACATTGGCATACATATATACATAGACACTAGTTACACTTTTAAAAGCCTGGATAATAAAAGGGATTATTGAGGGAATAGCTAAGAGTTTGTATAGAACCCACCTGTGCTTCTACAATTAAACTGGAATAAAAGTGTACATACTTTTAAATAATTTGTTCTATAATGAGATCAGTAAGTATACATATAGTAACATTTTGTTAATCGCTTCATAAGCAGTTGTGCTTACTCAGTTATCTAGTTAATTATTTACATGATCTGTAATAGAGTAGCTGTAATATGCTGGTAACATTTGAAAGTAAAGAAGGGCATGTAATTTAACAGTTACGCCAATGAGCATTTAATTACTATTTTATTGGTAATTGTCTTCCATAAATTCAGCTAAAAGGACAGGCAAATTTAATATTAATGTGTATGTGACAAAGAATACTGCAGATAGGTTTTTTTCTTTTTTCCCCCCCCTTCGGGGCTATGTTAATGTAAAGATTGCAACATGTGGTATGTTTTACAGTTGACATCTCAGACTTCATTTTTGCATTCGTATTAAACAAATATTGTTCATTTTAAGTAATTTAACTTACAGTTCTGTACCTCTTAATTAGTCTTCCAAAAATATTTGCTGTGGCTCATGTGTACTAGGGTCCTGGCCTGGGAGCTAACCAGACCTGTGTATCTTCCCATTGGAAGCTTCAGGTAACATTGGGCTCAGGCTTCTCAGTTGCAATGGGAGAATATTTTTGCTCTGTGAGCCCCCTCTGAAAAGGACAGTTCAGTGCCTGGCAGATAGTGAAGGCAGAGCATCTGTTTACTCCCTTGCCATTCCCCAGCTTCTTTCTTGTGGAGCATCCCCAGCAATTTCCAGAGCATGTGTATTGTTACTCTGGGCTCTCCATACATGGGGTACACAAGGGGAGAAAGCGCCTTAATCCTTCCTTTCACTGTGTGGCCATGTAAAGGGGATTGTAGTCTAACTCTTTGTTTCCTATGTATTTCATTTGTGGAAGAATTCAATTAACTAGAGTGTAATGCATTGTAGCAATGTGCTCTGAGTCCCCCTCCATCAGACTGAGGATTCACACATCTGTTCTCGTTGCAGTTCCTGTGCTCCTTTATTTACTGTGCTATAGTCCAGCATTCCCAGTTAGAAGTCCAACCCTTCCTGGCTGTGATGTCTGGGGCAGTCTGCCTTGAGGGCAGGTTCCTACTCTTCTGCTTATCCACACACCCCTCCTTCTCTTCTTCAGCCCTCTTTTATACCCAGCAGCTTCAAGAGCCAACTACTCCCTACTGCATAATTAAGCAGGGCTCTCTCTGGCCCTAATTAGCTCCACACCTGTGAGGTCTGGCTGTCTTACTACTCCCCAGACCAGCCTGCTAGAGGAGAGGGCACTGGAAGAAGGACTCCAGCTTCCACCACTCCACTACATGAACCTTGTAAAAGTTGAGGCACCTAATGTTGCGCCCATGGGAACAGCACTGGACCTTGTTGTAGTTATTATATTTATTAATGACCTAAAAGAAGCAGCCAACAGCACATTTCATTTAAATTAATACTAAATAGGAAGGTCTTGCTAAAGCTGTGCAAGGGAATCTAGAGATTAAAGTTATTGGCAGAAAATTACAGTGGTGTTAGCGCCAAATAAATGCAGTCCATTTGGTTTCTGTTAGGTAAGCGGTGTCATTCCAGTTCCTCAAATTTGTCACATCTGCATTTCCTTTAGCTTGGAAGTACTGTTCTGAACATGTACAGCTTAGCTATACAATCCAAGTCTATTGATGATCATCATCATCATAATTGAAAATGGAAAAAAGCATAGGGAGGAAGGATTAATGCAGTGAAATAAGTGTAATCACAGGATCAGGTCAGATTACTTCAGCCAGTCAAACAGGTTGATTTCATACTGAAGGAACAACAGATAGGGAAGATGAGAGAGGTGACAATCACTGTTTATAATGAAATTCCAAAGGGGTAGCCATGTGTTTATAATGAGAAAGCCAAGAAATAGCCCCATTGAAACCTGAATTGATGGTATCAAATTTGCACATGAATTCTAACTCTGAAGTCTCTCTTTGAAGCCTTGAGCTAGAATAAAACTGTTTAAGGATAGCCACAGATAACTCCATCACAGAGTGGCTGGGGAGATTGAAGTGATCTCCTATTGGTTTTTGAATGTTGCCATTTCTGATGTCAGATTTGTGTCCATTTATATATATATATTTTTTTTGCCCAGAGATTGTCCTGTTTGTCCAATGTATAAGACTGGGGGCCATTTCTGGCACATGATGGTGGATTGGTGGATGAGCAGGTGAATGAGCCCCTGATGGAGTAGCTGGTTTGATTAGGTCCTATGATAGTGTCATTCGTGTAGATATGTGGGCAGAGTTGGCATCAGGGTTTGTTGCAGGGATATGTGCCTACCTTAGTGTTTCTGTTATATGGTCTGAAGTTGCTGGTGAGTATCCATTTAAGGTTGGAGGGGGCTATCTGTGAGTGAGGAGAGGTCTGCCTCCCGAAGTTTGAGTGAGTGAGTGATCGTCTTGAATTATAGGCTGTAGATCCTTCATGATGTGTTGCATAGGTTTGACTTGGGGGCTGTAAGTGAGGACCAGTGGTCTGTTCTGTTCTTTTCCTTCTTGGACTTGTCCGGTAGTAATTGACTTCTGGATCCCCATCTGATTCTTTCAATCTGTTTCTTTACTTCCCCAGGTGGGTATTGTAGTTTTAAGAATACCTGATAGAGATACTGAACATGTCTGTCTCTTTCTGAGGAATTGGAACAAATATGGTAATATTTTAGGGCTTGGCTATAGACAATGGATTGTGTGATGTGTCCTGGATGAAAGCTCGAGGGATGTAGGTAACTATAGTGATCAGTAGGTTTCTGGTAAAGAGTGGTGTTTATGTGTTTGTGTCCATCACTTATGTGCACAGTAGTGTCCAGAAAGTGGATCTCCTATGTGGACTGGTCTAGGCTGAGTCTGATCGTGGGGTGGAAATTGTTGAAATCTTGGTGGAATTCTTCCAGGGCCTACTTTCTGTGGATCCAGCTGATGATGTCATCGGTGTAGCGTAAGTAGAGGAATGGTACTTGGGGACGAGAGCTGAGGAAGTGTTCTAAGTCAGCCATAAAAATGCTGATATATTGTGCAGTCACCCATAGCAGTGCCACCAGTCTTAAAGCATTAGGTTCAATGTTTCGAAACACAGTCCTAACGGTAGTGCTGTTTCTACAATCCTTACTTAGGTTGGTGCTATTTGCTTTTTTTTTTTTTTTTTTTCCTTATAACTCTGTCCTCGGGCATGTAAGCTATACTCATACTGACATACGAGAATTTACTGTGTCTTGTACATCTTTAGCTATACCTGAGAGTCTGGTGAGTGTTGCATGCTGGTTCTTGGCAAGTTTGACAGAAGGTCATGAGTCATTGATACTAACCTCTGATTCTGAGAGTTGGTTGACTATTTTGTTTTTGATAGCAAAACAAATGCTATAGATTTATCGTTCATGGTCACCTTCCTCTTTCCAGAAAAAAAGGGGAACCACCACATTGTTCTGAGCTGTCTTTCTTCCGTACATTGGGTATCAGTGCAGCAATGTTTGTCATATCACCTAAGTTCTTAGGTCACGACCATTGTTCTTCTCTCTGGATGGTAACTTTTTGGGTTGCCAACTGGGTTTGAATGTTCCAGGTTCCAAATTTCAATGCTGGGTTTTGACTGCAGTTAAGTGCTCCCTCTGGGTGTGGTTATCTTGTCAGGGGAAGGCAAGGCAGACTATTCAGGGCACCTTCAAAAAATACTTTACACCAGAGGCCGGCAACCTTTGCCAACCCCCGCGCCAGCCCCACCTCCTCGACCCTCAGCTGGTGCCGACAGCCTGTCCATGGAGAAGGAGCTGCTCTGGGCGGCTTCTTTACATGGTATGCCTGGGGCATGGACATGGCAGGGATCTCTGCACTGCAGCTGCCCCAGAAAGAAGCCACTTGGAGTGTCTTTTGGTGGCAGGAGTGGCAATTTCTGTGGTGCCACAGAGAATGCCGAGTGCTGCTCCAAATGGGCTCATGTGCCACTGTTGACACGCGTGCCGGTGGTTGTTTACCCCTGCTTTACACTTTATCTGAGGCCTACAGCCAGCTAGGCCTCACACTCAAAAAAACTGAAGTACTCCACCAACAGGCTCTGAATCCTCAAGATCCTGCTCCTGTACTTCAGATCAATTAAGAGACATGGAGAATGTTAAGCAACTTCCTTTACATCAGAACAATCTGTCTCAGAAGGATGATATTGACAAGAAATTCAACACTGCCTTCATTGTGTGAGTGCAGCTTTCAGATACTTGAGAAAGACGCCTTTGAAGACATGGCATCAAGAATCAAACCAATGTTCTCGTGTACCAAGCTGCTGTTATGCTTTCTCTCTTGCATGGTGCCAAAACCTGGGTCACCGTACAGTAGACAGCTCAAGGTTCTTGAACAATACCATCAACAGTTCCTCAATGAGATCTTTCAAATCAAGTGGAATGACCGAGCAGGGGTTCCATTTCATATTTGGGGGTGGGGGAGAATAACTGTTTCATATTTGGAGGAGGGGCAACTTTAAACATGATTCCAGGGGCTACTTAGGCACCCAAAACCTAGGGTTTTTTGCCAATAAAAAATTTAGAAATTACTTGTATCTAATTCCTATACAAAGAAAGAAAATTAAATAAATATTGTACCCACTTACCTCTAATACTAACATGTTCTGATATGTTGTGTCAAGTTACTTAAGGGACACTGGTTCGGTTTAAAACTTTAATGTATATTCTTTCTTTGTTACAAACTCTGGAATACAACAAATTGAAACAATTGTAAAAAAAATCTAGATTACTTTGTGTCATTTAAGCTACTTAATTTTGCAGTTCACCAATCTTGGAATGGATCATTTTACTTTTGAAAACATTTGACTAGGCTGGGTCAAGGTCCTATTTATATTGCTACGTATCACAGGCTCTAGGGGTGTTACCATATTACAAATCATAGACTGGAAACTGACTTTAAACAGGAATGAAAGTACAATTCATGTCACTTTCACAGTATTGCCGACCCCAAATGTTCAGAAATCATTAGTCAGGGTCAACAAAAAGTGTAAAATTGGCTTAAAAATCATGAGATTATATAAAAATAATAGATTTGGTGTTTTTATTTACCTTCTGCTTCTTGAGCTTTTAGGGTGCACTGGCATTACATTTAGAAGCTTCATCCACAGCTACAAAGGCTGATTAATATTTCTAAGATATATTTCAATATATCTTAAAATAAGTTAAGAGTAATTAAGTACAAGAGGAGCTAAGATTGCTTACCAGTTGGAAGAAAAGGATGTACAGTGCAGTGGAGACAGTTACAAAATGGTTGCACATATAAAGGACCAGCACCTCCTCAAAAGGTATTCTGGGAGTAAGGACCCAGAAAAGCACAACCCTGGGGAGATTTGGTAAGGTCAAGGCATACATAACATTTGTGTGTAAGAGCCTTCATGGACCTACCTGCTAACCTGACCCAAAGCCCATTGTAGTTGAAGGAAAAACTGCTACAATCAAACAAACAAGGACTCCTGTGGCACTTTTAAAGACTAACAAGTGGGATTAAATGGCAGAATAAATAGCCACGAGGTACTGCCATTCACTAGCAATTAGAGAGTTGGAAAAAGAATGGCAAAGTTTTAAGTGTAATTTCAACAGTATTTGTGGTGTGACAGCACTTCAGTGCTGTTCTTTCAGCCTGAAACTTCCAAACTTGGGCTTTTGTGAGGATAATTATTGCCTAAATGTGCCTGAGGCAGCAGCCTCTTCTCCTTTCTAAGCAGGCCTGTGTCTACTAGCATCATAAGGGGCTTGCTCCTACCTTTTTAACATCTCAACATGTGAAGGTGAAATGAAGATGAAATCTGCAGCAAGCATCTTCAGATCTAAGCACAGAGTCTGAGAGCTTTCTTCCTTCCTCCTCAATCATGTTTGTTTCAGGAATGAGAAGATGATACAGAGGCTCCAAACCATGCTATTGGCTGTGCCAGATACAGCTCTGCATTTTTATTTGCTGAGCAAAGAATAGTCTGGTGAGTGGAGGTGGGAGAGGAGAAAGTGACATCATTGCTCCAGGTCAGTGCAGGGAGTGGGGAGAGAAACAAGCAGTGTTGCTCCCAGCTCCTGCCCTCCCTAAATAGCACCCCTGTGACTGATGTGCCAGCATCAGTGTTCTGTCCTAAACCAAAATCTCCAGCATCAAAGTTATGATCAGCTACTATCTACTCCATTGGGTTGGTCGTGTTCTTTGAATGCCAGAAAATTGACTACTGCAGTAGGTCATGTTCTCACATCTGAACCATGGCCAATAGATGAAGGGTCGGCAAAGGAAGTGCTTCAAAAACACCCTCAAAGCTAGTACAGTATTGGTAAACATGGGAAACCCAAGCCCCGACTGACCAAATAGGCAAAGAACCTTGTGGCAAGGATCCCGGTGTTTCACGATCCAGTGGAAACAACAGGAAATGGAGAAATGGAAAAGGAAGCAAGAATGTGCTGCAGCCCGACTCAACAATCCAAATCCTCCTCCCCTTCCATTGGGAAATGTCTGCCCCACTTGTGGTAAGATTTGTGGATCCAGGATTGGTCTCATTAGCGACTTGCAGATCCATCAATGATAATGGGCTCTGGAAGACAATCATCCTCTAACTCTGAGGGTTCACCAGCGACTTATTTATACTGAATTTGGATTCCACTTCAGAAATATATTTGTATATAATATAACTTAAATTAAGGACATGAAAGTGTCCTCACCATCATGTAATATATCAAAATGGGCAGCTGGCACTTGATAGATCTCATAAAATCACAATGTGATGTGCAGAAATAAATTGAGGAGAATTACACCAAATCAGTCTAATATTAGTCAGAATATGACTGTCACCTGTGGCAACATCCAACAGATGGATAGTGTTATGATGACTGATAAATAATTTTTATTGTTAGTCTGCCCAGCTTCATTCATTTATCACAGCACATGGTCTAGCACGCTCTTTCAGTTTGGTGTCGCTTCTTTGCCCATTCTCATTTTGTAGCATGGATGTCCTTAAATGGTATAAATAGTAAGACAGACGCACTTAGAGATGAATTGCTACTACTTCCAGATCTGTTTTCTCTTTATCTGTCAAATTGATTTGTATTTGTAATACTATTTGTATTAAATGGAATTTGCTCCTTCTATCTAAGCAAATCTTTCCAAAAAAGCTAGCACTAAAAACAAAATAATCGTCCAGTACCTTCTGTGGCAAAGTATTCCCTCAGTCTTACTGGGTTAGGGCTGCTCCTCTGGTGAAATGGGCCTACGGTAAATCTGCCCCACCTTGGATGAGTCTTTTGCTTTTTTCGTCAGTGCCTCTCTCTAAGGCTATGTACACACGACAAGATTACAGTGCAACAAGGCAATCATGCTTTAAAAATTACATTAACTTTATTGTGGGTGAGCGCGTACACGTTGCCACTTGTAATGCAACGGAGTCTACACACTGCTCTTTGCAATTTCATGATGTAGCGCAATGAATCCTGGGCGCTTATCCCATAGTTCCATTTTCCCTGATCCAGCGCTTTGAATCCTGGGAGGAAGGAAAGGAGCGCAAAGCACCATAGTTAAACTCTGTTTCCCATGGTGCCCTGTGTTCCCCTTCCATCTTCCTCGTCGCTAATAGCAACTCGCGCCTATTTTCAACAGTGCAGTGCCGCATTACTTCCCAGCAATCACAATTGCGACAGCATGGATCCAGCTCTAATCTCCACTGTCGCCTTCAGCATTCTGAATATATCTCGGCTGGTTGCACAGTACGCAATGAGTTCCGAATCGGACGAGGATGTGGAGGACCAGGGGCTGCTGGATGCCCTGCAGAGCAAGAGCACTGCGTTGCTCAGCTCCTTCACAGATCATCTGCACATGATGCACCGCTGTTTCTAGTCACAAGAGACGAGCACTGAGTGGTGGGATCGCATTGTTATGCAGCTGTGGGATGACGAGCAGTGGGTATAGAACTTTCGAATGCGGAAAGCAACCTTTTTGGAACTGTGTTCAGAGCTGGCCCCAGCCTTGCGACGCAAGGACACCAACATGAGGTCAGCCCTAACCGTGGAGAAGCGCATTGCAATAGCTGTCTGGAAGATGACGACTCCTGACTGCTACCGGTCGGTTGCAAATGAGTTTGGAGTTGGTAGGTCCGTCGTCGGATTAGCCCTCTCACAAGTCTGCCGAGCCATCGATCGCATTCTGCTATGGAGGACGGTGACATTGGGCAATGTTCGTGAGATTGTTGACGGATTTGCTGCGATGGACCCCCCAACCGGCGGGGGGGGGGGGGCAATAGATGGCACAATCTATTTTGGCTCCAGACCATTTTGCAACCGAGTACATAAACAGGAAGGGCTACTTCTCCATGATGCTGCAAGCGCTTGTGGATCACAGGGGCCGTTTTACGGACATCAATGCTGGGTGGTCGGGAAAGGTGCATGATGCCCGCATTTTCAGGAACACGGGGCTGCACTGGAAGCTGCAAGGGGAGACCTTCTTCCCATATCAAAAAATTACCGTGGGGGATGTGGAGATGCCCATAGTCATCCTAGGAGACGCAGCATACCCTCTGATGCCATGGCTCATGAAGCCCTACACTGGGAATTTAGATCGCAGCAAGGAGCGGTTCAATTACATATTGAGCAGGTGCAGAATGACTGTAGAATGTGCCTTCGGCTGTTTAAAAGGGCGCTGGCGATGTTTGTATGGGAGGCTGGACTTGAATGAAGACAACATCCCTGCCGTAATTGTGGCGTGCTGTGTCCTTCATAACCTTGGTGAAAATAGGGGGGAGAAGTTTTCCCCGGGATGGGCTCTGGAGGCAGAGCGCCTCAAGTCAGCGTACAAACAGCCAGCCACTAGGAATATTAGGGCGGCACAATGTAGAGCTGCTCGCATAAGGGATGCTCTCAGGGAGCATTTCAATAATGCCTTCCCATAGTTAACCTTATGGATGCATCAAGTGCACCTCATGAGAGCAGAGAGGATGACTTTGGAATGCTGGGACACTTCCGGAGGCCAATCATGGCGCAGTAAGCGTACACACGAGTCAAAATGCGGAATAGCTGTTCCGTGTTAACTGCTAGCACCCTCATCGAGGTGGTTTTTCTGTTGTGCTGCAATAGGGCTGTTGCCGTGCAACAGCCCTATTGCATGTGTGTATGCTGTTGTTGTTGTTATGTGGTAACATTATTGTGTGTACATGGCCTCAGGGTGTTCAGAGTGGGCCTTGGTTTGAGCCCTTGGAATCTCTCCCTGACCCCTGGGGATAAAAGGGGATCTGGTGAGTCTATAATGCCCAGACTATGGGATGTATCTTTCCTTGGCTCCTCTGATGGGGCTACAATCATGGTGGTGCAGCTCTTGGTGTTAGAGTAGTATCAGCCCTTCCCCCAGGCTGGTTTGTGGGTTTTTTCCTTTGCTGTTCCCCTTGGGGAGGATCTATTTCCTGTATTGGAGAAGTCTCTCTTCTTACTGCCACAAGCCTTCTGACAGCTTGTGTCTCTCCCCCCTCCTCTCTAGCAGAGATAGGGTTTTAATAGGCCTGGAGCAGCCTTTGATTGGACTCAGGTGCCTCTAATTCAGGTAACTTTCTCCTGGACTGCAGAAAAAAAGGGCCTTTAGCATTCTAGGATTCAGATACCTTTTTGTCGCCATCCGGCCTGACTTTATCACATTTCCTGCTCTCATACAAAGCTGCCCACCCACGGAGAGTAGAAAACATTTTAATAATTGTTTACGTATCTTGAGTTGGCAGCTCAGCAGCAGTCAATCATTGTGTCTTTTTAATGTAGCAGCAGAAATAAATACATACATTTGGAATGCTACTTCCCTCTTTGTACTACAAGCCGTTTGGAGACGTACTTCTTACAGTTTGCTGCCTTTAGTTCCTTTTCATTTTTCTGGTACATAGAACGGTCCTGATTTTACAATATGCTTCCTGGAGAAGCTCGTATTGAAAATTCTCTGGGACAAATACTGAATTCCTTCATCAGTATTTTACTCAGATTACACATCCAACTGCTGTGAGGTGGATCAAATAAAAACTGAGTGAAGGCCCTACATACGTATGTGTCTGTACTAATCTTGCAGTTCTTTACGTCTAGATACATTTGAAATATTCTGTTAGGCTACTGATTATGAGGGATCCTGCATTTTTAAAATAAGCGAGTGCTATGCATTATTCTGTGGTTTGGTGGGAAGAGAGCCCCACAGTAGCAGCCAGATTTTCCTGGCATGCAGAGCAGAGAAGAAAATCCTAATTTTAAAAATGCTTTGCCTTTATAGTATATTTTAAAAGTCAGTGGATCTGAAAGTGCTTTACAAAGGTGGATGGTGTTTGCTCCGTTTCATGGGTAGGGAAATGGAAGAAGAGAGAAGCTTAGTAACTGTTCGAGGTCATACAGATCATTATTAGAACAAAATAAATAACATGCTAATTTATGGACACATTCCAATTTGAAACATGTTCCCTTACTTTAAGGATTAGACTCTGTATTCTTAGTCATCCATTATGATCAGAATGAATGAGTGTAGATAAGTGAGATGAACCACAGTCATTCAAGGATCTAAATGAGCTCAGTGTTTCTGATATGTTTTACAGACTGCTAAAAGTGACTATCCTTTGCATAAGTCAAAGATGGCTCCCCAGCAATCAGCACAGCCTGCCAGTCATAACTCTGCCCTTGTTTGAGTTGCATCCAAAAGAAAACAATTAAAAATTTTCCCGCAAGATAAACGCTTAAAACTCAATGAGCAGGTGTATTGTTCTGTGGTGACACTTGGAAATTGAGTGACTCCAAGCAAGCACAAATTGCTTGGTGTTAAAGATATTTACAACTTTAAACAAGATCAGGGGAAAAATTGACTTTGGGGTTATGTGTATGTGTTTTAAAACTTAATTTGCTAGCACATACCAGAGTTTTCCCATAAACTTAGAATATGTAAAAATTGGTGAGAACATGGTATATTGGTAAATGTCAACTCTTCATGGTGACTAAAGCCAACTGTTAAAGCTTTCTGTCAGTGCATGGACATACTACATTAATATGTGTTCTCATACCAGTTGAAGAAAATGCAACTATAAGTAATGTTTCAGCTTCAAAGGCTAGCTTCTTTTAGTAGCAGTACTTCTTGGCATAAGTAGCAACATTATACAGTACTTGCCATTGCTTCCTTTCCTGGCAGAGTCAGCAAAAGAAAATTTTAAAATAGTGAAAATTTTGACTTCTTGAAAATTGTGTCGTCCTTCAAACTGCTAAAGAAAACCTTTGTCCTCAAAGAAAATATATACTTCTAAGTGTATAAGTGGATTGCAGTAGGTAAATAAAACTAGCTCTGGAAAGCATGTATTCTATATTGCATACTTTAGAGGTGAGGTTATTCCAGTGTAAGTTCACTGACTTCCTCAGATTTGCACTCCCTGTTTCCCTGCAGTTTATACCATAACATAATGATCTCTGCAGTATCACAGGATCTATTAGACAAATTTGGGGGGGGATGAAGAAGAGCACCATATGCACATCTTCTGACCTTTGTCAAGCTGTTGTAAACTACTTCCTTAGAGTATTTTGATATATGGTTATTCATATTTGTAAATTCATTTGCCATTTATCTAGCATAGTTCAGGCTGAAATACCTATTGTCTGCTACAGAAACATAATTTCCCACTTTCAACAGCATAAGGAGAAGGCAGTGTAGATACTTAGCTAGCCATAATCGTCTTTTGTGTGGTCAAATTATGGGGATTTTTGCCATTTTGTCAGTATTTTGTTTTGCTCAATGGTTCTGAAAAAACAACAAATATTTTGGTACAAAAGTGAATCCATAATTTGTAGGCTCTATATAATTGATTCAGTTTTTAGAGACTTTAAATATATTTTTTTCCTCAACAGTCTAATATGAGGATTAAACGGTGGACACAGAAAACCAGCTTTGCCCTCTTACCCCCTTAGAAGAGGATGATCTCTGAAGCCCCTTATCTGGAGAGTTCCTACAAGATATGGAAAACATACAGGACATCTCTATCTATTGGTGATGATACACTTAATGCTCCAGAGCTAACAGAGTTCCAGTCTTTAGGAAGTGGTCCAGGATCTGATGGATCAGTCATTACAGGTAAGAGTTTAGAAGATGGTGAATCTTTTATCAGTTGAAATAAAGTATATTCAATTGAGTTAAGCAGATCCTTCCTTTTAAAGTACAACAGTTGTTTCAAATGTATAAACCAAACTTAAAAAAAAAACCCTTTCAGTTGTTTATGACGTCAGTAAGCTAACTCCAGCAAGAAACTTGAGACAAATGCTACTCCATAGAAAAAGTGATATTTTTAAAACAAAAAAAATTATTTGGTTGGTTTCACCACTGAAGTGGGGTGAGCATAAAAGGTTGGCTTGTTTTATATACATTTGTGCTCCCTTTAAAATGAAATTTTGCTGACTACCTTTAGTGTACACTTTTTTTTCCACTCCAGTATCTTTCAAAAATATCCCAACAGTTGTTACTAGAAAACCAGCTGCATTTTCCCCCTAACTTAAGGTTTTCTTAGCAGATGCTGTCTAATATCCCAAAATATTTTCCCATAATTTTTCTGTCCTTGAATCAGTCCCTTGAACTACAGTCCGTGTGACTCGTGTAATATACACACCATATATTGTAAAATCTGTGCCAAAAATAGATTCATCATTCCGGCTGCAAAAAACTAAGTTAGATCTCAGTGGAAAGGTTGGTCTGTAATGTTTTACCTTTCCAAAATGCCATTTATGTATTTATTGGTTTGTGTTGATATCAATAACCTATCTCAGAAAGTTATTAAGGCAAAGAGCCACTAATCTTCAATCTTGGACTTTGTTTGGTTTTTGTTACATAAAAGACGTAAATCAGGACTATTGTGCTGCCATTACAGTTATTCTGACCCATTTTTGTTTATCCGGTACAATGACAATGGGAAATTTTTTCCATCACTTTTAGAGGACAGAGAGAAGAAGATGATTAAAGTTACTTAAGATTTGTGATTTCCACACTTATTCTAAATAGTGAAGGCCCATAAATCTGGCATGTTTATGTTATGAATTAGTGTCCTGACTTGCTTATTGAGTAAACATCCATTGATTGATTTACATAAAGGAGAGCAAATGCCTCGATTACCAGAACATATGACTGACGAGGCCACAGCATGGAATGAGCTTTAGGAACATAGAGATTGTTATGCTCTTGCCTGACTGACATTTCCCTTGGTTGGCATCCAAGTAACTCCAGAAGCTGTGCCTTGTTCCTAGGCCTGGAATGGATGGATTTAAGGCTGTGACTGGGTTGTTAGACCCTGTTGCTGACTGCTTCATCCCCTCAGCTATCAAGGAGATCTAGTTTCTTCTTCTTTTCAATTGAGAAATGCTGAGCTGCTAGTGTATACCTGGGTGTTGAGGTCTGGCTTCTCCTTGCACTTTGATTAGCCCCACCTACTGTTCCGTGACAAGAAAGTGGGGGTTGTGGCTGCTGCGTTTGTCCCTACCGCAGAAGAGCAATGGTTGGAGCATTACACAGTGTCACTCATGGATGGCTTGGGAGACTCTAAATAGAGTTGTATCTTAGAGTTGTTTACCATCCTGCCAAAAGTGGCCCTAATCATAAAGATGCAGCCTGCAATATCTCCTTAGTTTGCAAATGTCTGTGCAGGAACAATTTGGCAAGTTAATTTCAAAGCAGGATCCTTCTGGCCAAAACAGGAGTTGTAAGCAGTCTTGAGTATGTGATATGGTGTTGTCAACGCCCATGATTTTGGTGTAGATCTTCTGATATTTGAATCAGATATTGGTGTTTTGTACTTAAGTGACACTCAGCCTTTATTTTTTTTTAAAAAGCATGCATGCATTGGAGGGCAAGGACGGATTTTCCCTAGCCTTTCTGGTTGCAGAGAAAATATGGAAAAAAACATAAAGGCTCAACTATTGGCAGGGAAATAACACCCCCAACTTTTTAAAGATAAATCTTATTATTTTGGTAGGTCTCCGTCATGATTTTTGAGGTTATTGAGATTGGCAATAATGGCAATATGAACTGCCAAGAATTTTGAGTCAGCCTTTCTGTAACATTATATCCAATGACCTACATTCATATGACTGTTTTAATGTAGCTGTTAAAATAAAACACATGTGACTTTGGTAAAATCTGACAGTATATTGCAAGATGTAAGGAAAAATCTTGTAGTTTTAGAAATTTTGAAGTTTGATGGATTGTAGGTTGTAAGAGCAGTAATATTCAATAAGATATATCTATGGACTGATTTGAGAATTTTATGAGACGAGGCGGGCCATTTGCACAGAAAGTTGACAAAATTAAAAGGGGAAAAAAAAGCTTCAGCTGCCAATTAGTAAAGACCTTAATTGCAATGTAAGTATTATTTTTATCTGTTAAAAAAGTTTATAAAACAACATTATTACCTCTGTTTGTGGCAATCTCTATTGGGAAAGGTGACATGATTTCTGGCAACCTTTATGAAGAGTGGCTTGTAGGGGGCTAGGGCAAAGTGAATATACTCGTGACGATGTCCATTTGTCAGGAACTTTGCAGTTTTTCTTTTCTTTTCTTTTAAAAATAATGCTCGTGTTAGAAAACCTGGATTCACAAAGGTATGTTGGTCAGAACATTGTTAAAAACATGCCTAGTTTCTGGCTGATCAGCATTTTGAGTTCAGAAATCCCAAAGTCACATTTCTCCAAATTTTACCTTCCAAATATTTAAGCTCTGGAGTCTTAACGATTTCTAATTGAAAGGCACCTTCATCAGTTGAATCAAGAATGTTCTTTACTTCGGAAGGGTAAGGTCCATTGGCAGAGACAACAAATGAATGAAAAACAAACAAAAGCAAATCCTTTGGAATTTTGAAATTCTCAAATTGCATTTTAAAATTTTGGATTAGATTGTTTAGAAATTCTTGTATTGTTTTCATCTAAGTTTCATCTGTAGCAACAACAGCTGATGTGGGAAAGTGCAACATTTTTCCTGTTAAGTCTTTCTGAAAGATTTTGAGAGTCCTCTGAAAGGCAAACTTTTGCAAGCAGATCCCCCACACTGTTTGCACAACCTTGGAGTTCTAAGTTAAGGGAATTCAAGTGACCCGTAATGATGCACAGAAAAGTTATTTCTGACATAAAGGGGACATCATTCATAAATTCTAGGAATTCACAAGCGTTTTTGGTCTTGTGGTTTGAAAAATATGCTATTGTTATTCAAGTAGTGTCCCCATGGGTGCTCCACTCCAGGTGTTCAGTGCATTCTGGATCAGAGATTTCTATCAGCAGTGCTCTTTGGGTTAGGCATGCATAGCCTCTGGCTCACAGCACTTTTGGCATCTCAAGCCATGCGTGCAACCCAACCACCTCAGTTCCTTGTTAACCTCCTTGGTCTGTGACAGAGTCCACAGCAGTTACAACTTCAGCTCACCTTAGACGTTAGTTTATAGCTAGCCTTAGTTTTAGTTAGTTACTTAGCTTCCCTCCCTTACCCCATTTAAAAAAAGTCTTCCCTCATAGAATAGAATAGTTCTTTCCCACAGGGAACTGACCATTATGCCTGGTTCACCAGACTTCAAGAGATGTACAAACTGTAGGGACGCGATTCCAGCATCAGATGGACACTCTCAATGTGACTTATGCCTCAGTGAGGGGCACAACCTAAAAATGTACACACTGTAAAAACCTGAAGGGCTCGAGCCAGAAGATGCAGGGATCTCTGACTAAAACTGATCCTAATGGTGAAGCTGTTTAGACCCACCTCTGACCCTGGCCATGAACTTGACATCAACCTGCTGAAAAATCATCACAGAAAAGAGCTTCAACTTTTCTTCAGAGCCCACCAAAAAAAAGAGCTCATCAACTTCATCAGTTGTGCCTATCCTAAGCACTCACAAGGTGCCGGGTTCTTACAGTATCACTTGATCAATAGCACTGAAGGATGCCAAATGTTCCGGTGCGGAGTTGAGAGTCAAGACCAAAACGACTCTCTCTGCTACGGTACCAATGAGAGAACAACAGCAAACTGAATTATTGGTGACCTAGGCGACCTCAAGGTTGGCACCGATGGCAACAGAGTGACTACTACATCAGCACCAGTTCTTCATCGAGTGTGCTCATGCCGATTCCAATTCAGGTGTACGTGCGCCGCGTGCACAGTCGTCGGAGACTTTTTCCCCAGCGGTACCCGTCGGGTCGTAGCAGGCGCCCCCTGGAGTGGCGCCTTATGGCTCTGTATAAGTACTCCTGCCGACCCGACCGACCGCCAGTTCCTTCTTACCGCCATCAGTGACGGTCGCTGGAGCTACTTGCTTGCCTTAGGCAAGCATTCTCAACGGATTCTTCGCAACTGTAAGACGCCCGGAGCTGCCCCGGCTGGGGTATGCCCGGGACCCAAGGGTTTAAACCCTGTGGTTCATGCCACAAGCCAATGCCCAAAGGGGACCCCCACGACTCTTGTCTTAAGTGTTTGGGCGAGGCACACCAGTCCGATCGGTGCAAAATCTGCAGAGGGTTCAAGCCCAGAAGCAGAAAAGAAAGAAGCGCACGCCTCAAACAAATGTTAATGGAGGCAGCGCTGGGGCCCCAATCGGGCGACTCGACGCCGGGAGCCTCGGTACAGAGCGCCCCAGCATCGTCGAGGAACCCGGCACCGAAAGCCCCGGTACCGGGGACCGCCAAGGCCGCAAGTGCGGGAAAGCCATCCCGGCACCGCTCCCTCTCGCCAGCTCAGAGGAAAAGGCATAGAGCCAAGAGGGGTCGCTCCCCGGCAAAACTACCGGCCCTTAAGAGCACGGATACGGGTTCACAAGAAACCCAAGCTCAACGTGGCCAGCCTTCGAGCCCGCCTCACCCCCAAGGACACACCCCACCGGGGTCTCCGGGGTAGCAGAGCAGTATCGGGGATCTGGATATGCCATCCACCCCCGGTACTTTTGAGGCGGCGCGGGAACTAATAGCCTTGATGGCGGCTCAGTCCCCCGCTTCATCGCGCACCGTGTCAAGGTCCGGTACCGCCTCCAGGGGAAAACCACCCATTCTGAGGCCTGAACACTTCTCCTGTCACCGGTCGTCTCCGCAGCTCCTGACGTCCCCGGGCAGATCGCCCAGGCCGGGGTCTACCTCCTGGCACCGTTCCACGTCCAGGCACAGGTCCCCATATAAATACAGGCCTTCGTCTTGGAGCGCAGCTGAGTCTCCGAAGGGGCACCACCGCTCCCCCTCCTCGAGGCCCGTGGAGCCACGGCACCGCTACAGTCCCCCCCTGCGGCGCCGGTCACGATCGGGTGAGCGCTCACGGTCCCGCTCTCGGTCCAGTTACCGACGTCGATCTCGGTCTCGGCACCGCTCCGGATCTTGGGGCCGGGCGCCGGATCGGCACCAGACATATTACCAGCAGACTGGGTACCGTTCGCCACACCGGTACTATACACATCGGTACCGCTCACGATCGCGGCATTGCTCCCCGTACCGGTACCGTTCACGTTCACGTTCCCGGTACCGCTCGGGATCCCGGCACCAAGAGGCGGACACGCAAAGGTCACCCCGGTACCGCTCACTGACCCGGCACCGCCCGCAGGACCACGGGCCCCAGCCCTCCCGAACGGACACCAAGATACCGTCGTTGGCACCGCCCTGGTCCCCCAGGTTCCAGTCCATAACCTCAGAGGCAGGCTCCCTACTGCCCAGAATCCCGCAACGTAGGGACGACCCGGATTCAACCCGGCCTCAGTGGCAGACAACGGTTCAGTGGCCCTTCTGGACCCCCTGGGCATATCACCAAGCCCAGGGCAAACCGGGGGCAGAACAATGGTCCATAACATCGAGCTCCAAACCAGCTAAAGACGTGGGCCACAACCTCTCAGACCCCAAGCCTTGCACAGAGACACCGGCTCGGGCACCCCAAGAAAGGGACCCAGGGCTTCTGGAGCACGCAGCCCTCAGCCCAGCTTTGCACCTGGAAGAAGAGGGCGAAATCCTGGAACAGGGAGAACAAGCGCAGGGGGAACAGGAGGGAGGCAAACAAGTGTCTTCCTCATCCTCCCCGGATGAGGCGCTAATGGAACCATCGGCAATTACCCCCCCGATGGACTATAAAGCCCATCAGTCACTCCTAAAAAGAGTAGCCCAAGGTCTGAACCTCCAAATTGAGGAGGTCAGGGAAGACCCCGACCCAATGATAGACATACTGGCGCAGGGAGGCCCGTCCAGGGTAGCCCTGCCAATCATTAAAACACTACAGACGACCACTAAAACATTGTGGCAGTCCCCATCTTCAATACCCCCCACGGCAAGGGGGATTGACAGGAGGTACTTTGCCCCCTCTGCAGGCCACGAGTACCTCTTTACTCATCCTCAGCCAAGTTCCCTAGTGGTATCCGCGGCGAATGATAAAGACCGCCAAGGCCAGCAAGGCCCAGCGCCGAAAGCCAAAGACCCAAAGAGGTTGGACCTCTTCGGGAGGAAGGTGTACACCACAGGGGGGCTTCAGATGAGGATTGCTAACCAACAGGCAATCCTCAGCAGGTACAACTTCAACTCCTGGGACTCGATGTCCAAATTTAAAACGCAGATTCAGCCGGAATCCAGAGAGGAGTTTGGGGCCCTGATCACAGACGGGAAGGCAGTGGCCAGGACATCCCTGCAAGCGGCACTTGACGCCGCAGACTCAGCGGCAAGGGTCATGGCCTCAGGCGTCACCATGAGGAGATGTTCCTGGCTCCAAGCGTCAGGCCTCCCTCCAGAGGTCCAGACGACCCTGCAGGACCTTCCTTTGGAGGGCAAAGCGCTCTTTTCAGAGCAAACAGACTCAAAACTACATAGCCTCAAAGATTCTAGGGCTACCCTTAGGTCGCTGGGCATGCATACGCCAGCGCCCCAGAGAAAACTCTTCAAACCCTCATCCACCAGATGGTTTTACCCCCCCAAACAAGATTATTTTAGGGGCAGGGGGAAGACCTATAGGCGTAGGCAACCACAGCCCTCCAGCGCCGGGAGGGGCACATCTAAGCAGCCCCAGGGCCCCAAGCCGACCTTTTGATGGTACGACCAAGGGCGACCTTCCAGTCCCGTTACCGGACCCAGACCCCCCCCTCCGCGACAGGCTCTCACATTTCCACCAGGCCTGGTCCCAGATCACCTTGGACAAATGGGTGCTCCGAACAATAAAATACGGTTACTCTATCCAATTTTCTATCCTCCCCCACCACCACTACCCACCCCGATCCCTCTCCAGGGATCCCTCTCACGAACAGCTCCTCATGGGGGAAGTTCAGGAGATGTTAAAATCAGGGGCGGTAGAAAAGGTCCCACAGGAATTTCAAGGGAAGGGATTTTATTCACAATATTTCCTTGTCCCGAAGTCAAAAGGGGGCCTAAGACCGATCTTGGACCTACGGGCGCTCAACAAATTCATAAGAAAGGTAAAGTTCCGTATGGTATCCCTTGCCTTTATCATCCCCTCTATGGATCCGGGGGACTGGTATGCCGCCCTCGACTTAAAAGAGGCGTACTTCCACATCTCCATATTCCCTCCCCACAGAAGATTCCTGAGATTCAAAGTGGGTTCGGACCACTTCCAGTTTGCCTCTCTGCCGTTCGGCCTCACGTCAGCCCCCAGGGTCTTTACCAAATGTATGTCGGTGGTGGCTGCCTTCTTCAGGAGACGCGGCATACAAGTATACCCTTACCTAGACGATTGGCTGATAAAAGGCCGGTCCAAGGATCAGGTGCACTCGCAAGTGACATTCGTGAGGAACGCCTTCACGAAATTAGGCCTCCAAATAAACGAGTCAAAGTCAACTTTAATTCCAATTCAAAGAATCGAGTTTATTGGGGCCACCATAGATTCTACACAGGGCAGGGCCTTCCTCCCGGAGGCCAGATTCCAAACCATGGGGGATATTATAAAGTCAATGAGTGCCTTCCCAACCACCACAGCAAGGACCTGCCTGACCCTGTTGGGCCACATGGCATCATGCGTTTATGTAGTCCAGTTTGCCAGACTCCACCTCCGGCCACTGCAGCTGTGGCTCAAATCAACATTCCACCCGGCCAAGGACGACCCGGACAAAGTGATTCGGCTCCCTCCCCCGGTAATATTGTCACTCCAATGGTGGTTGGGCAGGGAGCACGTCATGTCAGGAGTCCCCTTCTTAAAACCCCACCCCACCATAACGCTAGTCACGGATGCCTCCCAAGTGGGATGGGGAGCCCATCTGGGCAACGCTCGCACCCAAGGTCTCTGGTCCCGGCAAGAGATAGGATTACATATAAATGTGAAAGAACTAAGAGCGGTTGGTCTGGCGTGCCGTGCCTTTCGGCCTCAAATCCGGGGCTTACACGTTTCAGTCCTCACGGACAACACCGCAGCAATGTTCTATCTGAACAGACAGGGGGGAGCACGATCCACACCCCTTTGCAGGGAATCGATGAAACTGTGGGAGGAGTGTATCGCTCACTTGATATACCTGGAGGCTTCACATCTCCCCGGTTCCCAAAACACTCTAGCAGATCGCCTCAGCCGGGCATTCAAAGCTCACGAATGGTCAATCAGAACAGACGTGCTGTGGGAGATTTTCCGAAGGTGGGGTTTTCCCCGAGTGGACCTCTTCGCCACCAAGGAAAACAGGAAGTGCCCTCAGTTCTGTTCCTTCCAAGGCCACAGCCCGGGGTCCCTATCAGACGCCTTCCTTCTCGACTGGGGGCAGGGCTTGCTGTATGCCTTCCCACCCTTTCCCCTTGTCCACAGAGTCCTTCTGAAAGCGAAAAGAGACAGAGCGTCAGTCATACTGATTGCCCCGGCATGGCCCAGACAGCATTGGTACATAACAATGCTCCAACTCTCAGTGAGCCCCCCGATACCATTGCCCCACTGGCCGGACCTGATCTCCCAGGCCCACGGGTGCCTACGTCATCACAACCTCCAGTCCCTGCACCTGACGGCTTGGAGGATCTGTGGCTGAATGAAGGGGAAAGGGCATGCTCTCATCGGGTCAGAAGGATCCTTTTAGAAAGCAGAAAGCCATCCACAAGGAAAGCGTATACGGCCAAATGGTCCCGCTTCTCCATTTGGGCTCAGGATAAAGGGGTCCCCCCAGACACGGCCCCTGTTCCCTTGATCCTAGACTACCTCCTACAGCTAAAGGAATCCGGCTTAGCCCTGGTGTCCATCAAGGTGCACCTCGCCGCTATTTCAGCGTTCCGCAATACAGAAAGGGGTAGGCCCCTTTTCTCCCATCCCTTAATGACACTTTATCAAAGGTCTAGAGAGGATTTACCCACAAGCCCACCGCCCAACACCAGCATGGGACCTGAACTTGGTGCTATCTAAGATCATGGGGCCCCCCTTCGAACCCATGGGCTCATGCTCCCTACTCTACTTGTCATGGAAGGTCGCCTTCCTAGTGGCGATCACTTCGGCCCGCAGGGTCTCAGAACTGAAAGCACTCACGGCGGAACCACCCTACACTGTGTTCCACGAGGACAAAGTACAGTTACGCCCTCACCCCTCCTTTCTTCCTAAGGTGGTTTCTAGCTTTCACTGCAGCCAGGGAATTTTCCTACCCGTCTTTTTCCCAAAGCCCCACGCCAATGACAGGGAAAGAGTCCTGCACACCCTGGACGTCCGCAGAGCGCTAGCCTTCTATATCGACAGAACACGGGCCTTCAGGAAGACCCCCCAACTCTTTGTGGCCATAGCCGAAAGAATGAGAGGCGAACCGGTGTCATCACAGAGGATTTCCTCCTGGATCTCCTCGTGCATCAAAGCCTGCTACGGTTTGGCAAACCGCCCTGCCCCGTCATGTACAGCCCACTCGACCCGGGCGCAGGCCTCCTCAGCCGCGTTCCTAGCTCACATCCCAGTTACAGAAATTTGCAGGGCCGCGACCTGGTCCTCTATACACACCTTCACGGCACATTACGCTATTAACCAGCAAAGCGCTGCAGACGCTGCGGTGGGGAGAGCAGTCCTCAGTATGGCAATGAAAGGCTCCGACCCCCACCTCCACTAGGCCAGCTCGTGACTCACCTGAATTGGAATTGGCATGAGCACACTCGATGAAGAAAAACAGGTTTCTTACCTGTAACAGGTGTTCTTCGAGAGGTGTGCTCATGCCCATTCCAATACCCACCCACCAACCCCTCTGGTCGGAAGCCAGGCAAGAAGGAACTGGTGGTCGGTCGGGTCGGCAGGAGTACTTATACAGCGCCATAAGGCGCCACTCCAGGGGGCGCCTGCTACGACCCGACGGGTACCGCTGGGGAAAAAGTCTCCGACTGTGTACGCGGCGCGCGTACACCTGAATTGGAATGGGCATGAGCACACCTCTCGAAGAACATCTGTTACAGGTGAGAAACCTGTTTTTCTGTTGATGGTACCAACCAAAACCACGGCACCAAGTGAAACCGTGGTACCAACATCAATAACTGGTCAAAAACATAAGGCAAAATTACATTATTGTCATCAGGGACATGTATGGCTGACATCTACATCTCAGTCACCACTATTCGCATAGACATCTCCCCATCTCATATAGCTCCAGATGAAGCCCTTTCTCCAAAACGATTCTCCAGTGGAGATGAGGACAATGAAGAAGAAACATCTCAACACTCCTCACCTCAGAGACCAACTCCCGTCTCTCCAAAACATAGGATACATATCAGATACCACAGACGACAACATCAGGCAAACTCCAGCCATGATTCCGCTATCATGTAAGAGAGCGGACAAAAATATATTATGTCCTCACAAAGAGTGTGGAGTTTCTTTTTATTCACCCCCTCAAATCCCTCATTATAGAGGTGACTAACCAATAGGTAAATGCCTCAATATAAATCCACACCCCAGGATAAGGAATGGAAAAGAATGAACTTATTTGGTCACAATATGTATTCATTAGCCATGCCAATTATGCCCTATATCAAATTATGACCATAACAATGGATTGTATTGGTGTAGTCTCAGAAGAAAGGCAAGAGCAATTCAGATTACTCATTAACAAAGGTCATTTCATTGCTAGGACTGCCTTACAGGCTTCCCTTGATGTTGCTGATACAACTGCAAGAACGACAGCTATGGTGGTCATAATGCTTTGTGGATCCATTCAGGAGTCTTTCTGAAAGATTTGCAGTTCACCATAGAAGATTTCCCCTTTGATAAGACCAAGTTGTTTGCCGCAAAGACTGAAGAGGTTCTCTACACCATGAAAGATTCATGAGCCACATTGTGTACACTTGATATATACACTCTTGCAACAAGGTATCAACTATACCAATGGTATAGGTATCAACTATACCAAAACAGATACCTTCAATACACTCACCATCAAAGACAATATGACACACAACTTAATGGACAGAAGCCACAAAGGAGGCAATGAAATCAACAACCACCATCAAAATCACAACCCGTTGTCTTCCAATCAACAATTTTAAAAGCTTGGTTGAGGGTCTGAATGACCTTAGTCACCACCCAGTGCTTACAATAGCTGCCATCCAATTCGGCCATTGGTCTTCACCCTTTCCAATGCATTTAGGTGCCCATTACATCAAACAAATGAGTCTTGTAGATCATATGATCAGGATACACTATCCCTTTTACTTCCATCCCCATTAACCAACCCCTTTCCCTGTCCCTCTTCAGGGACCCATCTCATGAGCACTTGTTACAACAAGAAGTAGGCCATCTCTTATTTCTAGGCGCCATAGAACATGTGCCACTTCTCTGACCACACAACCAGTGCTTAATTGGTGCTGACGCTTCCTGGGACTGAGCCCTGGCATCCCTTTCATTACAACTTACGCATTGCCAGAAACGTATTTACTAAGGAAGTAATAGGCAAATGACAGGCAGTGCATCACTGTTCATGAATTTAATTATAAACATTTTTAAGGGGAACTGGTACGCCACACAGGAGGCCTGGGTGGGCCACATTAGGCCAATGGGCCACCTATTGAGTATCACTGTGGTAGACCATTGGTGCAGAGAAACATACAGTTTGGGTGGAGACATCCCTAAAAGTTCTCCCTTTCATAAATTCATTCCTATCTCTAAATATAGAGGATAGGAAAGAAATAGCTAAGGTACAAGTAGTGAGGAACAGGCAAACACAACAGAGTTCCATTTAAATGTAACACACGGAGGCAAGAAGTTAAATGTTGACAAAATGTACAGGTGCATGTATACAAAGGCTATGAGACGGAATACTAAGATGGGTGAACTAGCTGCAGACATTGATATAAAAGGCACTACAGAAATCTGGTGGAAATGAGGATAATCAGTGGGACACAGTAATACCATGGTACCTCATGGAACGATGCAGAGAAAGTAATTTATGATGTCTAGAAACTCTACTTCTTGGAGCAGCTAGTCCTGGAACTCACAGGGGGAGAGGTAATTCTTTATATAGTCCTAAGTGGAGTACAGGGTCTGGTCCAATAGCTAACTACAGCTGAATTGCTCAGTAATAGTGACCATCATGTAATTAAATTTAGCGTCCTTGTCTCAAGGAAAATATAAAAAAAAACCAAGCCACCACAATAACATTTAGCTTTCAAAAGGGCACCTACACAAGAATGAGGATGCTAATTAGACTGAAATTAAAAAGAGCAGTCATAAGGATAAAATGTCTCAAACAGCATGGATACTACTTAAAACACTAGAGTAGAAGCTCAGACTAAATGTATGCCTTAAATGAAGTAGATAGCCGGAAGACCAAAAGCAGTGTAATGGAGGCCATTAAAGGCAACAAGGCATCGTTTAAAGCTTGAAAGTCAAATCCTAATGAGAAAAATAGCAAGGAGCAAAACTCTGGCAAGTAAAAGGTACAAGTATAATAAGGCAGGCCAAGAAAAATTTGAGAAGCAACCTGCTAAAGATGCAAAAACTAACATTTAACTTTTCAGTACAAGAAGCATGAAGCCTGCCACACAGGCATTAGGGACACTAGATGACAAAGGTGTTAAAAGAATCCTCAAGAAAGAGGCCATTGCAGAGAAACTAACTATATTCTTTGCATCAGTATTTGCTGTAGAGGACATGAGGAGATACCCACATCAAAGCTACTCTTTTTGGGTGACAGATCTGTAGGACTGTCCCAAATTGATGTCAGTAGAAATGGTTTTAGAACAAATTAATAAATTAACCAATGAGTCACTGAGAGCATCTCTATATTAGTCTTATTTTGACCTATATTAAGTCGATTTATAGCCACCATACCTTCCCTCTGCCTTGGTGCGCATTCTCACTAGGAGCGTTTCCATTGACTGAAGAGGGGCAGTGTGGGGCAGCTATGCACAGTTCCCTGCTGGGAACCCAGCTGTCCCACAGGCTTCTCACCTCCAACATGGAAATCTGTATTTAGTGTCCAGTTGCCTGCTGTGCTCCCAGCAGGGAGCTGGGACCCCAGTGGGCAGAAGGACTCTAAGTGCAGAGTCCAGGTGGCAGTTCAAGCCTGGATGGAAGCCCAGCTTGGAGCAGAGACCTGGCAGCAGTCAAGCAGAGGAGCTGGGAGTTGCTTTCTTGTCAGTTTCTAGTGGAGCTGTGAAATGGATAAGGCAGCCTACAGTCCATGAAAGGAACTCAGTGTCTACACCGACATAACCTCTATGCCTCGTGTGTAAGGAGAGTTTTGTTGGTGTAGTTGGTGGAGCAAGACTGTAGTCTGGACACAACATAGTTATCTCTCTAGCAAAGACCAAGCCTGAGATGCAATGATATTCCCCTAAGAGTTCTCAAGGAACTTCAATATGAAATTGCAGAACTACTTAACTGTGATTTATAACCTATCATTGAAATAAGCCTCTCTACCAAATGATTGGAAACTGGGTAATATAACACCAAAAAGTGCTCCAGCGGAGATCCTGGCAATTACAGGCTGGTGAGCCTAACTTCAATGCCAGGCAATACTGGTTGAAACTATAATGAAGAACAGAATTATATCTGACACTGTGATGCTGATGTCAAGCTACAAATCTCTGATAGACATGCGCTTATACAGACAGGGACAAATCCAACTGTATTCCGTAGCCGCTCATGAAAAAGGCTCACACATCAATAGATAATTTCCAAAGGGGTAGCCGTGTTAGTCTATTGTAGAAAAAAAACAGAGTCCTGTGGCACTTTTAAAGACTAACAGATTTATTTATCGCATGAGCTTCGTGGGAGAAAATCCCACTTCGTCAGATGCTTTGAAGATGGGAAGGCTGTAGCCAATTTCCTCCCTCTCCCAGCTCCCCTGTCTTGCACCCTGGAAATGTACTGCCTTGCACTGGTTCATTAAGTTTGCCTCTTCCTCAGTATGGAGTGAACACACACTAGTCTTTGTAAACTGAGCTTAGATTTCCCAAGTATGTCAACTGAAACGCACAGGATTTATAACTACAGAAGGATACATTTTTTTACGTGATTATAAGTAGCAAGCGGAGAGCTCAAAGTTGTTTACTTGAGAAATAAAAATAATTTCACTGTCTAATTTCTACAGACTAAGCAGGATTTGAATCAAGCAGTGTCTCATTCTGACAAATGGTACATGGAGGTTTCTGTTCCGCAGTAAACAGCCTAGGGCTACCTTCCCTTTAGCCTAGGACTATCCTTCTCCAGTTCAAAATCTCTTTCTTCCAGATGTTTTACCAAGTGTTGAGATGCGGTAGGAGCGGAGAAATTCTAAGTGATGGTATCGTTTATCCTCTCTTATATTTTCTTCCAGCTTTCTGGAAAGATCTTTGTTGTGAGGTAGGGATCAGGCAGTCTCATTGGTCAATCAACTTCAGTTGAACATGAGCTCTCTCTGAGAAGGCTCTGCCTAGCGGATTCTTTCCTTGATGGGTGTTGGGGAGCCATTAACGCTGTCTGGCTATCCATCGCTAGTTGTGGGTGTTCCCATCCTAACTGTGTATTTCAGTGGCACATAGAGCAATGCTTCATAACTTGACATATAATGAAAGCATATATAATCCAACAGGATATTAATGTTCAACAGATCAAGACTTTTAAAATGATATCTTACAAGGCATACTTCATACAAAACATATCAAATTAGAGCACAGTAGTTCAGGGGAGAGGGAGCAGAGGTTCCAGCGTACTACTTGGAGGTATGGAGTACCATGGAAAGTGAGTTTTGTGTCTTTCCATAGCAGCAGGTCTGACTGAACTGACTAGATTAAACTGAGGCTGGTCTATACCATAGCAGGATTTCGGAAGCAGTCGAAGGGAGATACGCAAAGTACTTAAAATACCTCGTGTACGCCCTTTGACTGCGAAACGCCTACTTACTGCAGTGTCTTCAGTGTGCTGAGTTGAGGGGAAGTGCCCTCCCTTTGACTCAGCGCTGCTCTACTTACCAGGGTGGTCTTCCGTGATCAGCTTCCTGATGGGCTGAGCGGGTCTTCACAGACTTGATCAGTTGATGAGGAAGATCCATCTGACAGCAGTGAATTTGCCTCCATCATTGAAGACTAGCCCTGAGACACCCTGAGCAGAAGCTGTGCTGACTGTCACCATAGAGAAGGGGTGGTCCGTTGGCTGCAGGGGCATTATGATAGTACTTCAAGGAATTGTAAATGGGCTTTGCCTCCGCAATATGGAGCAGTCTGTTAGGCCAATGCTACTTTTCCATTTCTAACTTGCCTTATTTTATAACCAATGAAACATATAAGAAACAGATAACTGTACATAATTATAACGAATAAATTTCCTTGCAAACATGAAATCATTCATTTAACAAGTTACTTCAAAGCTTTTGTTAGATATTTTTGGATCACAATCTAAATTATTCCAGATTTCTGTGCATTTAAATTAGTTGTGAGAGATCCTTACCTATTTGGGGTGTTTTTTAGTGGAATATAATTACCGTTGTTGAAATACCACTCCAACATCTCTGATTCTGGCTCTCAGCTGAGCTGTGTCTTTCTTCAGTTAGTTTACACCTCGTGTCCTTTTGTGTGTGCATTATGTGGATCATCACTGACATTAGTATACAGTCCATACATTTGTTTGCTGCACTATTAATAGAAGCGGGAGTTATTTTTCACATTTGTTGTTGTTAAAATTAATATTACATTTAATGATCCTTTATTCTGGGCTTTTAAAATAAACTCTTTCCTTTGTGGACGAAATTTAGCACAGAACTGGGGCTGATTTTTGATAGTACAGAATTTATTAAGTGTTTCTTTTTCTTTTAGACACCCTTTCACCAGCATCAAGTCCTTCATCCATTAATTTTATCCCAGTTCCAAATAGCACAGATGAATCACTCAGTGGAGCATTAAACATTGAATGTAGAATTTGTGGGGATAAAGCCTCAGGCTTCCATTATGGAGTGCATGCTTGTGAAGGTTGTAAGGTACAGTTGGTTTCTTTTTTTCTTTTAAGATCCTAAACTATATTGCTTTATTTTTACATGGTTATCTGGGGGGGGGGGGGGGGCCCCAAAGGCCTTGTAAATGTCTTATTTTTTTTTTAAAAAAAGGCAGGCTAACTAACCATAGTTTAAGTAGCAAAGTCACTTGTGGTCTTCTAAAGAAGTGTTCGTCTGGTACCATAATTTGATACTAGAATTTCAAAAACAGGCAGATGATGATGATGATTAAAAGTGGTGCCTTTATCATTAGAAATTAAAATAATTTAAAAGGAATAAAAATTATTCCATTAGTGTTTTATTTGTGTTGGGAATAATTTGTGGTAACTATGTGAGCTTGTTACATTACCATTGTGTTTCCAGTTAACCAATTCTGAATGCCCCTTCACCGCCACCACTACCTAAATCACGGCTAGTACAGTACATTACTTACAACTTTGGAACCTGGACGTGGTCATGGAGTTTAACATGCTTACCTTGGCCTTTGAAGTATAGGATAGATGACCAAAAAGCTATAACGTTTTTATGTTTTGATTGTTTTCTAACAAAGGTCTAGTTTTACATTTTTTCTACATCACATAACAGAACTATGTCCTTGGGTCAGGATGATAAGGTTCAAATATGGAGTTTTGTGGATTAGTGTTGTGGAATTGGTGGCGGAATAGTAGGCTTAAATCTGAACATTTTGTATTCATCCTTGCTGAGTTAGAGATCTAGCCCATGATCAGATGTGACATGCTGGCACTGCAACATCTTGCTTCGCACAATGTCTTATGATTGCACTGCATAGCAATGTTTGTAGAGACAAGTATTTTCATTGCACTATCACTCCAAAAATCATGGTAAGACCGTTTATAGGCTTTCCCCTAATATCCATATGCCTGTCACTTGGCTTTTCCTCTACATGCTTGTATCGTCCTGCCCATCCCCAACTCTTCCTGCTGTTAACAGAGAGAGAAGACATGGCATATCTATTGGGGGACGAAGATAATGATCCTCTCTGAAAGATGAGAGCTAGAAATTGCTAGGAAAGGGTACGGCGGGACCAGCTGGTGCTGGGTACAGTGCACGGTGGTTCTGCTTGATCCTTAAAAGCTGCTCTGACATTACGCTCAGGGTCATTTTGGCCCCCAGCCAGCAAAAGGCCAGGAATGCAGAAAGGGACTTAAAGCTACCTTCCCTTTCCCCCACATTCTCTCTGTGCCAAGTGTAAACTCAGTGCAGCTAAGAATCTGGCCCTCATGTATTGCTGTATTCATTGAAGTAGGAAACTTACCTTTTGACTTATCATACTTATTTTAATTTTTTATCTAGATTATTATTTATCTTTACTTTGTGTAAATGTTGATTGTGAAAAATAAGACTGTTAACAGAAAAGAGAAGATGTAGCTCTATGTTCAAAGACTTACGCTAGCTCACGTTTGACGGAATATAATGATCTCTTAAACATTTTACAGGGATTTTTTAGGAGGACAATTCGACTTAAACTCATCTATGATAAATGTGATCGTACCTGCAAAATTCAGAAAAAGAATCGTAATAAGTGCCAATACTGTCGTTTTCAAAAGTGCCTTTCAGTTGGAATGTCACATAATGGTAGGTCAGAGTGCCCTTAATAATTTGTTCCCAATTCTGCAAGCAGGCATGTGAATAGCTGTTCACATGAATAGTTCTGCAGAGTTACTCATGTGAGTAAGTGTTATGTGATTGAACCTCCTGTTTTTATAGTGTATTAAAATGAGGGCCTGATCCTGCATTGAGAATCACATAAGTGCGGGATGATGCTCTCAACACAGTATCTCAGGACCTAATATGTGGGGTTGGTTTGTGTGTTTCCTTCTCCTTTTCTCTGTTCTGGAGTGATCATGTTTTAGGTTTATGGTGTGTAGAGAAGTTTAAAGGTCATTTTTCCCAAAGAAGCAAAATAAAGTGTGGAAGAGGCATGTGAGCATGGTTGACTGGGAATGAGAGAAAATATTGAAGGCTAGCTTAAGAACGCATTTTTGTGAGACTCTGCTCTGATATATAATTCAATCTGAAAAACAAAATGAAAGGTCACTAAAACTATGTTTTAGTTCACTTATATGATTACGGTCATCAGAAAATGGATTTTCATTTCCAGAAAATATATCCTAACTTTATTGTCGCTATTAGTTTGTGTGGTCCTCTAAATATTTTTTAAATTATTTCAATTTTGTTTGTTGCCAAGTAGAATAAATCTACAGTTCAGTACTTAGTGTTTGTCTGAAATGTAGGGATCTTACCTGCAACTGTTGTTAATATTATTTTTAAAAACTTTTCTTAATTTTTTTATTCTCTTACCATCTTCCGTGCGAGACACTGTTTTCATTTTGCAATTTGTTTTAGATGCAGACAAATGTATTTGTATTTAAGCACCCCATATATTCTGAGGATTTAAAATGTGGTGTATTAAGTAGTTTGGGGAAGTAGTACATTACCCTCTCCCCTTTGTACACAGCAGACTACATTAATTCTGAATCATTGCAGCTATCAGCTCATGCTCTGAAGCATGACATTTGATTACCCTCAGTGAAGATTGGTGGTTTAATAATTAGGCTCTAATTATATAGGGAAGCACTGTCTTATTTAATTCATGTCTTTGTTAGAGTTAACATAGTCTAGCTGTAGTCATTACTCCTAGACAGAAATCTGACTGCTATATTCAGGGAGGAAAAAAACTATGTATTGATGTAGAATTTATGTATTGATTTTATAATTGTCTTTCCACTAGCAATTCGTTTTGGACGAATGCCAAGGTCTGAGAAGGCAAAGTTGAAAGCAGAAATTCTAACAGGTGAACACGATGTGGAAGATTCAGAAATGGCGGATCTTAAATCTCTTGCCAAGAAAATTTATGAGGCCTATCTGAAAAACTTCAATATGAACAAGGTCAAAGCCAGAGTCATCCTTGCAGGGAAAACCAATAACAATCCAGTAGGTGTTTTTGCTGAAGTTTTATCGAAGAACTAAAATGGCAATGCAATGAATTGCAGAACTCAAGCAAATGATTTGGGAACAAGTGGTGTGCTAATATGTTGTAGACCTGAAATATGCAAAAGAAATACTTGTAGTAAATTTGTAAAATCAGTATAATGGGAAGCTTTTTAGGGAAAAAAGTTGTGTTAAACTTGCAAACTACTAGATGATGTAGAGCAACATAACAGGGTTGCCACCTCCTGAGCACTTCCGCGTATCTTGGGGTGACAATGACATTCTGCCTCATGTAAACCATGTTTCCCCTCTCTCATAACCCAGTGACTCTATGGAAACTCTGCTCTCAATAATATCCCTCCATGGAGCAGATGTATTATTAAAACTCAGCTTTCTCCTCCCAGGCAGCCCTGATTCACCAAGTACGTTTCCCTCGGGTCCAGATATCCTCTTTTAAACCCAGTTCACTGGCCAAATTGGAATGTGCTGCTCCCTCCTAAAGGGCCAGTATCACCATGTTACATGAGGCGAAAAGGTGGAGAACTAAATTATAGTTACCAGAAAATAAAATACCTGACTTCTGATCTGCTTTAGTATTGGAGAAAAAAATATTTATTTCCCATTAAGACTATAATAATGGTAATACAATTTAGCCTTGGTACACTTTTCAGTGACAGATATCAAAATGCTTTGCACAGGTGAGTATTGTTATCAACATTTGTACAGAAGGGGAAACCATGACATAGAGAGGTTGTGCCTTGGTACAGGGTCTCTAAGAATTGGCAGTAGAATGCAGGGCTTCTGAGTCTCAATTTCCAGCTCTAGCCACTGGTCCACACAACTTCCCTACCCTAACTTATGGTTTCCTTGAAAGGGAGAAATGAACAAGGTTGAAAAGAATCTGATTTTTACTATGGAGTTTATTTTTCTTAAAAGATTACTTAGCCAGTCTCTGATATTAAGTATTGAACAATATGCAGTCCTTACTCAGAGGTACCGAAATCATTACTGCTTTGTAAGAAATTATGTAATATTTGGTTCTCTTATGAGTTAATCAGTAGTTCTCTTGTGGTATTCTAGATACTTCAGCTCTCTGCCATCCCACTGTGTCTACCCAGTTAGTAAAGCATTTAAGCACACGAATTGTCCCGTTGACTTTCTGGAACTATTTGTACGCTTAAAATTAAGTGTGTGATTAAGTTCATTGCAGGATAGTGGCCTACATAAATCTAAAATTCATAATATAGCTCTGCACACTCACAAGTATAATTGAGACCTTTGGTTACATATCTTCTGTAAGGGTGGTGGATCTGAATCTCTAGACCTTGCATCTTGTGTATTCACTTATATCTCTACAAAATGGATGTACAAATTGCCAAATCAGAAATTAGTTCACACCAGTGGTGGTATTTTGCACTTAATCGCAGTAAATGTACATGAACAAGCCAATGGAGAATCAGTTTGTATATTCATAAACCGAATATTTTTTCCCCCAGTAAATGGGAAAGAGGAGGATTTTGATTATTTAACAAAGTCTTTCCTTATGTAATCCTTCAGCAAAGTGGAGTCAGCAGCAGCAAGGGCCAGCTTCAATATTTGGGGTGGTTCTTCCAGGAATGTCCCTGTGCTCCACTTCAGGTGTTTGTGTGTCCCTCCACCTTTGATTGGAGACTTTCAGCAGCAGTTGTCATCTGGGTCAGTGTATGCACTCTGCTTGTTTCATGCCATGGTTGGTGCCTATCTAGCTCACTCATCCCTCAGGTTCTTCTGAATCATGCTTGGCCTGAGATGGGGCTCCTAGATGTATTGATTGATACCTATCATTAGAGTTTAAAATTGTTTAGAGCAATCTATAGTATACTAGTTAGGCTTATTTATCCCTTTCTCCCCATTTATTTTCTTTTTTAAAAAGTTTTTCTTTACCCATTTACTACAAGTTTCAATACCCCTTAGGTTAGTTAGAGTTCAGTGTTGGGGTTGAGCCACTGTAAGTCAAACCAGGACTGGTTCTCTGGTGTTCAAACCCTGTCTTACCTGCCAAGATGTGATCCCATTTTCAGATGGGCATGTTCAACTGCCCGGGGCCTCAAAATTCCCCACTGATTTGAAACCTTGCACCAGAAGAGACAGAGACCTACATCTCAAACTTCTGTTAATGGAGAAATCCCTGCACTTAGGATCTGATACAGACCTGCAGACCCCCTCCTCCCTTACAGTGATCCCCACTAGTTTCCTCAGTCTCCCAACAGAAGTCTCACTCCTTCAAAAAAGCAGTGAGGAAAAGGGTTTCGACCTCTCTCAAGAAGCCACCAAAAAAGACACATTTCCTGGCCACACTTGTCATCCTTGGTACAGACTGCACTGTGACTGAGTACTTACGAGGTGCCGGGATTGCTGGTACCACGCATACCATGAAAACCAAGGTCCCTAAGCAGGCAGGCTCAGAGTTGAGGGGCCCATAGAAGCCCACTTCCTCCACTGTGGCACTGACAGAGAAACTCATGATTCTCTGTCAATAAGCTCTGCACAAGTTATGGGTGCCATCCCTGTCCCAACAACACAGCGCACTCCAAGGTTAGCACCGACAATTGTGACTATAACACCATCATTGGCACAGACTGCCTCAGCACTAAAACTATGGACACTGCAACTCTTCCTATACCAGGTGGACCTGCATATCTCAGAAACCTGAATCACCGCTTTTTGACACTGGTGTTTCCCTGACACATACTGCTCCACGTCAGCCCACTTCACCTCTGACCGTCCATCCTCTAGTGAGGAAGAAGATACTGAGGAGGAGGGTGCCTTCTCATATCATCACTCCTCTTCCATTCAATCTACTTCAGCTCTGGGTCCACTGGTATAGCCTAAAACCAATAATAGGGCTGACATTCAGACCTGATATGGCATCCCGTGCCATTCCCCACTCGGTGGCCTCACTGGCATACAGAAGACAGTACCCCAGACCCCTGAATCCCTACATGGAGTGACTTAGATCTCCCCCACCACCCTCAGTAGCTGCATTTTCAGAGCCCCAAGAGGAGAGCATTGAAGAACAGGAAGTAGTCCAGGAACAGGATACAACACTTACAGCCAACATTTCTTCCTTGTCCCTGGATGAGGCTATAATGCCAACCCCACCCACAGCAGGGATGATTTTAAACACTTTCAAGAGCTTTTTAAAAAAAATCACTGCTCTAGAGGAGGTCCCAGAGTCCCAGCACAAACTACTGTACATTCTCCATACATCCTCCTCATCTAAAATTGCGCTTTCATAAATGATGTACTCATGGTACTGACCAAAAACATACAGCAGACTCTGGCTATGATACCACCCATCTGCAGGAGAGTGGATAAGAAGTACTACATTCCATCTAAAGGACTAGATTTCTTTTTTTCTCACCCTGTATCAAATTCACCAGTCATCAATGCTGTCAATCAGCAAGGCGTCACCACAACAACCACCTTGATCCACTCCATATGACAGAGTGGAAACGTTTGGGTCTTTTTGACTGCAAAGCCTATTCATTTGCCATTCTTAAATTCAGAATTGCTAATTACACTGCCCTAACAGCAAAATACAACCATGTAAATTACTCCAAACTTGCCAAATTTATTATCATACCGGAGAACAAGAGAGACCAATTTAAGTCCATAATTTCAGAGGGCCAGCTCGTTTCAAGAACTACCTTACAGGCCTCTCTAGATCTGGTAATACATGCTTCATAGCCATGGCCATAGTTGTGTGCCGTGCTTCATGCCTCCAGCTGTCTGGCTTCCCAAGAGAGGTATATCCATCGTCAAGGACATCCCATTTGATAGCCAGAAGCTGTTTGTGGCTAAAATTTCATACTATGAAAGACTCAGTGGCGATGCTCCGCCCCGTAGGGTATATACATACCTATGTCAAAAAGAAGTAAATACTACCCTGCTCAGCATGCAAGATCTATCTCATGTCTCACAAAAGAGGCACCATGGCATGCAAAGGCAAAGACAGACTCCTCCAAAGCACCATCAGCTTCCAGCTCAATCATCCCACCAGCCCTGTGCAAAACAACAATTTTGAAGACTTGGGCTTGGACCTGAAAATCTACCCATTGTCCAGTGCTAAAACCACCACTAACATCCCTCGATTGGGGCCAATTGACCCCTTTCTATCCAGCATGGCAATCTATTACTACAGACAAATGAGTTCTGGAGATGATCCATTCAGGCTATTCAATCCCATTCATCTCCATCCCTCCTGCCCCTTTCAAGGACCCTTCTCACAAACACCCTCTGTAATAAAAAGTAAACCACCACAATGGTGGGAGATGGGGCAGAGCACATGTGTGACCCAGACAACCGCTGCTGCTGAAATTTTCTGATCAAAGGTGCCAGGAGCACACCCACACTTGAAGCAAAGTATCCTCAGGGACACTACCTTGAAGAACCTCCATTACTTCTCAGGGTGAGCATCCTTCTCTTCTTCTTCGAGTGGTGTCCCCGTGGTGCTCCACATTAGGTGTCGGTGCACCCTACGCCGTGGACTGGAGGATTCTTTTCAGCAGTTGCCTTCTTAGTCGCGCTCGCGCTGAAGGTGACTTGCGACGGCCCCAGTGCGACTTCAGCGCGCGTGTGACCTCCTCATGTCAGTTCCTTTACAACCGCCCTCAGCTGAGGACAAAGAACCAGCAGTTAGGATCTTTCTCATCCTCTTACCTGTAGATAGAGGAAAAATTTAGCTTCTTTTAGGGTTTTTTCTTTAGTATTCCTTCGTAGATAATCATCTTTATGCACAGCAAAAAAAAAAAAAAAAAAAAGAAAGAAACTTTTTTTTCTGCTGCCTCAGTCAGCTGTTAGCTTCCCTGTAGTACCAGACCCCGCGGTCCCTTCTTACTAAACAACTCTCTTTTTTTTTTTCTTTCTTTTCCCAGTCAATTAGTTAAGGACATAGTTGTTAAATGCCAGCTTCACCCGGCTTCAAGAGGTGCGAGACCTCTAATGAGGCTATACCTGCCTCTGACGGACACGCTCAGTGCGTCCGCTGCCTGGGAGATTCATGTATTCCCCAGAAGTGCGGGCACTGTATCAATCTCAGCGCAAGAGCGCAAAAGGACAGGGACCTCAGGCTCAAACTCTTCCTTATAGAGAAATCCCTGAAGCCTGTCCCTGAACCAAGTCCTGATCAACACAACCCACGGCAGGATCAGCAGAAGAGAACAGCATAACCCTGCCACTCTACGAGTTCAAAAAGGGGACGCTCACCAGGCAGGAGATCCCCTAGGCACAATACCCTTGAGGCAACTGGACCCTCGGGTAAAAATAGTGCCACTAAGAGCAAGGACTTGAAACGTCCTTCTACAGGGTCGAACTCAAAAGCAAAAGGCTCCACCGTCTGCCCGGCACCGAAGAAGAACGTGGTGCGGAAAGGGCATGAACAGGAGCCCTCGGCACCAGTGGTGCAGGGTACACTGACACGCCACGCAGCACCGGCAAATGAACCAGCACCAATGGACACACCAGCACCAGAAACTGCCTCCTCACTGAAGCAAGCAGAGTCTGGCTGGTCAGCACCGAGCATGGCACCGGCAGCTGAACAGCATATAAAGAAAACTCAGACAGTGCCATCTGTTGCCGCCTGACTCACATTACAGCCAATCTACACTGCACTCTCAGCTATCATCACCTGGGTCAGCCTGGTCATCACACAGACAAATAGAGGATGACATGTATTTCTCCTCTGAGAACTCCTCACCCATGAGATCCTATATTGACAGGAGATATTACACCTCGAGACATCACCACAGCCACCACTTGTTTTACAGTCCTCCTTGTTGCCATCAATACAGAAGACACCAAAGAGGAAGGAGGCATGGGGACAGATGCTCCCCCTACCAGGGAAGTTACCATAGATCGCAAAGCTCATGCCCTTGCTCACACAGATCTCTCAGCAAGGTTCCATCAGTACCTTCACCGGTACCCTCAGGAAGAGCACTTTCGATTGACACAAGATCCTACCCTATGAACCCCGATCTCGTCATCACCCACAAATGAAACAGTGATACCATCAACCTCCCACACAGGAGATGACTCAAAACAGTTCATTGACCTTTTCAAGAGGATAACCCAAGAATTGGAAATTCCATCGGAAGAAGTAACTGAGACACAACACAAGCTTCTCAAAATATTACACACTACAGCATCTGCAAAAATTGCACTTCCCATGGACAATGCAGTCATGGACCCAGCTAATATAATATGGCAAACACTGGCATCAATCCCCTCTATGAACAAATGTAATGACAGGAAGTATTACATACCACCTAAGGACATGGAGTTTCTTTTCACTCATGGGTCGGAAAGTTTATTCTTCCGCAATTTTGCTAATGAGGGTGACAAATTATTCAGCCCTATTCTCAAATTATATCCATATTATCTATGACAAGCTAGCACAATTTACGACATATTTACCTGACAATAAAAATGAACAGTATAAAATATTACTTTCTGAGGGTCAGCTCGCAGTACATACAACCCTGCAGACATCACTTGATGTTGCGGACACAGCTGCCAGAACAACAGCAACCAGCATCATAATGAGAAGAGCTTCCTGGCTCCATTCAACAGCTCTCCCCAGGGATCTGCAAAATAAAATAGAACACTTACCCTTTGATAAAGCACGTCTCTTCTCAGATAAAACAGATGAAGTATTGCATTCAACGAAAGATTGAAGAGCAACTTTACAAATGCTTGGTATATATACACCTACCTTCAGAAAGAAGCAGCCATGTTTCCAACCATATCACAGGAAATACCAGGCACAGTATCAACCAAGACAGTATGATTACCAGCAACGCAGGCAGGGACAGGCAACGCAACTACAAATCCAAACAGCCACCTCAGCCCCCCTCAAACCCACAACAGCCACCACCAAAATCTCAATTTTGAGGATTTGTTCAAGGGTTTGAGACTTCCTCCTTGCTACCCATCAGACATTCCATCACCCATGAATTTCGACTTCCGACTCAGACACTTCCATCTGGCTTGGTCTGCAATCACCAGTGACAAATGGGTCATGGAGATCATCAGGAAGGGCTATTCCATCCCCTTCTCAACCATACTTCCCCCTCCCCCCACCCTTCACCCCTTCCCTATCCCTATACAGGGACACCACACATGTATAAGTCCTGTAGCAAGAAATCAAACATTTACTTCACATAGGGGCGATAGAATCCGTCCCCATAGAATACAGGGGAAGAGGATTCTACTCCCACTACTTTGTTGTTCAAAAGAAAACAGGGGTTTGGAGACCAATTCTGGATTTGAGACCACTCAACAAATTCGTGAGATGACAGAAATTCAAAATGGTGAAACTGAACACCGTAATTCCCATTTACAAAGAGGAGATTGGTTCTCATCCCTCGACTTGAAAGATGCTTATTTCCACATAATCATACACCCTTCATACAGACACTTCTTACACTTCAGGATAGAAGAACAACACTATCAGTACAAAGTACTTTGATTTGGCCTATCTATGGCCCCAAAAGTATTTTCCAAGGTTTTGGCAGTAGTCACGGCATACCTACGAAGAAAACGTATCACCACATTCCCATACCTTGGCAACTTCCTGATCACAGCACAATCGAGACAAGACGCAACCAAAGCAACGCAAATAACTGTAGAATTATTTCAAAGGCTTGGCCTCAAAATAAACACCGAAAAACCTACACTGTGCCCTACACAAGAACTCAATTTTATCAGAGCACACCTGTGCTCCTTAATTGCAAGCGCATCACTCCTGAGCCTCGCTTCATGGCATTACAGGAACTGATCTCGATAATGAAGCTCACACCATGGGTCACGGCATGAACCATTCTCCAACTCCGCGGCCACGACGGCGGTGGTGTCACACGCCAGACTACATATGAGGGCCCTCCAGTCATGGCTCTCTACTGTTTACAACCAAACAAACACAGCATAAATAGAAGACTTCTGATTCCCAACGAAATCAGAGCTTCATTACAATGGTGGACTGTAGAAAACAACATAATGTGTGGAGTACCTTTTCCTCTGCCACAACCCACCATCATGATAACTACAGACGCATCATTGCTAGGATGGGGAGCACATCTAGCCGAACAAACTGCCCAAGGGAGGTGGCTAAACACAGAAACCAGCCTGCATATCAACATCCTGGAACTAAGAACAGTGAGAAAGGCATGCCAATACTTCCTACCCGTTATACAAGGTCAAACGATAAAGATTTTGACAGACAATGTTGCTTGCATGTACTATATAAATTGGTACGAAAGAGCTTGGTCGCCCTCCCTTATGTGCCGAAGCTGTAAAACTTTGGAATTGGTGTATTCGCCGTGCCATACAGATATCAGCAGCATATCTGCCAGGCAAAGAAAACACAACTGCAGACACTCTCAGCAGGCACTTCGCAAGTAATCGCAAGTGGCAAGTCAATTACATTCAACTAAACAAAATTTTCTCCCAATGGGGGATACCAATGAAAGACCTCTTTGCCACTCATGAGAACAGAAAACTTCATAAATTCTGCTCCAGAGCAGGAATAGGGCCAAAATCGATGGGTGATGCTTTTCTCCTGAAGTGGACACAAGGCCTCTTATACGCCTTCCCTCCAATCCCTCTGATACCCAAGGTAATCCAAAAGGTGGAAGCGGACCAGGTGCACATAGTACTCTTAGCATCATCCTGGCCAAGACAGCCCTGGTTTTTGGACCCACTGTCGCTATCTACCCACAAACCAATAACTCTACATCTGACACTAACTCTCTTATCACAGAATCACGGGCTCCTTTGACATCCAGAACTGTACAAGTTACACTTGACAGCGTGGCACCTAAATGGTTCCATCGGACAGAATTAAACTGCTCAGAGGCAGTCAAGCAGGTTTTACTGAATAGCAGAAAAGCCGCAACAAGAAAATCTTACCTGCGGAAGTGGAGGAGGTTCCAGATATGGTGCGCTACCAAGCATATCTCACCAACATCAGCCGCAATACCACACATCCTGGAATATCTCCTGGAATTGAAAGAATCCAAACTGTCACTCAGCTCGATAAGGGTTCACCTTGCTTCTATTTCCATATCATGATACAAATAGTAGAACGTCGCTCTTCACCCACCCTACAGTCAAGAGATTCCTGGCAGGCCTGCGAAGACTTTACCCAACTATCAAACCCCTGGCTGTCCCTTGGAATCTAAATCTGGTGCTAAGGCCACTGTTGCAACACCCTTTCGAACCAATGGCAACGTGCTCATTACTCTGTGTCCATGAAAGTATCCTTCCTCATTGCGATCACTTCTACCAGAAAAGTTGGAGAGATCAGTGCCCTCATGGCAGATCTGCCATATACTATTTTTTTAGAAGGATACGGTCACACTGAGACCCCACCCTAAGTTCTTACCTAAAGTGGTATCCTGCTTCCATATTAACGAACCCATACACTTACCTACCTTTTATCCAAAGCTGCATAACTCTCCATATGAAATCACGCTCCACATGCTGGACATTAGATGTACCTGATCCTTCTATCTAGAAAGAACTAAACCTTTCAGAAAATCCAACAAACTCTTTTTATCAATCGCAGAGCAAACCAAGGGTAAACCAGTATCAAACCAAAGACTATCAAAATGGATACAGGATTGCATACACATATGCTACGAACTTAACCACCAGCAACCCCCACAAGACCTTAAATCACACTCCCCAAGAGTGGTATCCACCACAACCGCGTTTCTAAAAAACATACTAATCGTAGACATATGCAAAGCCACTACCTGGTCATCCCTACACATCTTTACCAGCCATTACGCCTTAGATGGAGCATCAGAAAATGATGCAACTGTGGGAAAAGCAGTACTACCTGCGATAAACTGAAGTCCCACCTCCATCACCAGATAACTGCTACATAGTCACCTAATGTGGAGCAACACGGGGTCACCACTCGAAGAAGAAGAAACGGTTGCTCACCTGTAGTAACTGGTGTTCTTTGAGATGTGTCCCCATGCGTGATGCCCACTACCTGTCCTCCTTCCCCTCTACTTCTCTAGCTTCTTACAGGTTCTCTGTGGTAGAAAAGGAACTGACAGGAGGGGGTCGCACGTGCACTGAAGCCACGCTAGGGCTGTCGTGGGCCACCTTCAGCGCGAGCGCAACTAAGAAGACAACTGCTGAAAAGAATCCTCGGGTCCATGGTGCGGGGCGCACCGACACCTAATGTGGAGCACACGCGGGGACACGCATCTTGAAGAACATCAGTTACTACAGGTGAGCAACCGCTTCTTCTGGTTAACCTACAAAACAGAACTGCTCAAGCCTCCACCCAGTAACCTTGGAAAACTTAACGCCACATGTAGGCAATACTTTCCCACTTGTAAGCACATAGAGCTTTTAATAAAAGGGAAATGGAATCAAGCATTAGTTTAGGAAAACACCACAACCACTCTGAAAAGCATGAAACCCTAACCAAATCCCCACCTCACAGTATGTTGGGCAGTGTTACTTGCTTCATGTTCCCACCTTGTGGTGGGAAAGTCCAATGAACAAATATCGCTTTAACATAGAGGTTCCCAAACTGTGGGACATGCTTCCCCACTCCAGAAATTTTAGGGGAGGCAGGGCAGGTGGGGGGTGAGTATCATCCTACTCTGGCCCCGCCTCCCAGCTATGACCTAAACTCCTGGCCCTGTCCCCTGGCTCTGGCTCCAGCCTCGGTCCCTGGCTTCATCCCCCAGCTGCAGTTCTTCGCTCAGCCTGCTCCTGGCCTTGGCCCCGGCCACTGAGGCCTGTTCCTGGCCTCGGCCCCTGGCTGGTGGGGCCCTGTTCCTGGCCTGGCTGGGGGCGTAGCTTCAGCCTCCAGCTCCCAGTAGTGAAGGCCCAGAGTTAAGAGGTGTGTCCAGCGAAGGGGGTCATCAAGCAGTATCCCTGTGGTTGCTGTGTTCTTCTGCAATTGGTTGTTTGCTGCTGCCACCACTGATTTTTCTCTGCTGCTTTTCTCTGTTGCTGCTGGTCACAGGCTGCCACTTATGCAATCCTGTGTTCTGAGGTTCTACTCAGGTCTTCAGTGATTTCAGCTCTTAGTGATTTGAATGGGTAGGAAAGAATCTTACTGTGAGTACCCTCTCTACGTTGTCTTTTCTTTCTCCATTGTACCTACACAAGTCTAAGGCATAGCTCCTAGACCTGCTTATCAGTGACTCAGTTTTGGTAATTACTGCACAGCAGCAGTGATTCTCAATTGAGTCTAATTAGCTCTGTCTTCAAACACAAAAGAGGAGAAAGTCAAATGGTGCATACAGATGTCAGGGGAGAGCTCATTCTGACTCTGCTTATTTGGACAATATGTCCTTTAATATATTATTTATTTGATGGGTTTTTTTCAAAAGGTAGATCTTCCAGGTTCAGTTGTTTGTGTTGGGAATCCAGTTTAGCTGTTGCTGAATGACTGCAACAGCGAATTTCAAAAAATCTGGATTCTTCTTCTACTATTGTCTCTATGGATGCTCCATTGTGGCTGCGCCTTTGACCAGAGATTTCTCATAGTAGAGTCGGCGTGGCCCATGCATGTGTTAGTCAGTCTCATGCCCTGTGCATTTTTACGAAGCACTCTGTGGGCATGGTGCCCTTAGTTCCTTCTCAGTTGCCTTGGGCTGAGACAGAGCTCTAGCACTTGTCCTGTTGGAATTTACTCAACTCTATTTTTCTCTCTTGCTGATAGCAGTAGTGTTAGTTTTTTCCATTGTTAGTAGATACTCTTATAGCTTCTTTCTTTTATAAAACCAATATTTCTCTATGTATTGTTTAGATAGATTTTTTTTTTTTCCTGACTTTTTTTGACTGGGAAGTGATGGCTGGCTTCAAGCACCCTCTCTCATGCTAGGCGGTAAACCCAATCAGTGACAGACATGCTCCCTCTATCCATTGCCTGGAGGAGTCATGTTTGCTCAAAAGTCCAATTTTTGTCTGATATTAAAATCAAGAGCCTACTCAGAGGACAGAGTGCTATTACAAAGCATGAAACTCATTACACACAGTCTCAGAAATGGATGTGGTTTGTTTGGTTGTGATTGCAGACAGCTTTCACCAATGACCTGAGCACTTTGGGAATATATTAGACTGCACCTTGGCTCTATCGGTGAGCTTCATAAGCATCCACCTGGCATCCATAACAACTTTTTACCCCCCAATAGAGGGCTATTCCATCTTTACCCACCTAACCACAGCAAGATGCCACAGGGGGCTGGGAAATCTTTGCCTGTTCAGCACCCTACCCTAGTATGGTCCTTAAATGGCTCACATAAATGCCCTTCAAGCCTCTGGCTACCTGCTCACTGTTCCATTTGCAATGAAGATGAGATTCCTGATAGCCATCACATTGGTTTGATGGACTGGAAAAATAGGAGCCCTGATTGAAGACCCCTCTTACGTTGGTTGAAGGACAAGGTTGCACTGTGGCAGCATCTCAAATTCTTACCTGTTGAGTTCCATCTCAGTCAGTCCATTCATGTGCCTGTCTTGTTCCCCAAACCGCTTCTGAATTCCAACAGGTTGCACTGCTGCATACCCTGGATATCAGAAAGCTCTGGCCTTCTATCTAGAGTAGTGATTTTCAAACTACAGGTCAGGACCCAGTACTGGGTCACAGACCCTTAGGTACTGGGTTGTGGCACGCCCAAAAGACTGGAATGCATTACTGAAAGATGTAATTGTTGGGTTGTGGGTATAAATGATTTTTTTTTTTTCAACTGGCTCCTGAGAAAAAAAGTTTGAAAACCACTGATCTAGACAGAAGAAAGGCCTTCAGAAATCAACAAGTTATTATCTCTATAGCAGACAGCTCTAAAGGGTTGGCAGTTTCTAGCCAGAGACTTTCCAAGTAGATATTAGACTGCATTAACTGTTGTTACCAGTCTTGTAACATGCAGCCACCTTCGCTTATACACACTCATTCACCGTCATCTTATTGCCACTTCTGTGGCCTTCCTCAGCTACATACCAATCAACATCTATAGAGCCTTTACTTGGTCATCTATAGAGCCTTAACTAGGGCATCTATGCATACATCCTCCAAATACTGTGCAATAACCCACGATTCCACCTTAGATATTGTATTCAGCTCAACTGCACTTTCCATCGTACTGGACTGAATTCTGAAGTCCCTCCACCTTACTGGGCACACTCCACAATCACCTAGAACACCCGTGAGGACACCACTCGAAGAAGAAGAAAGTGCAGTAACTCTTGTTCTTCAAATGTGTGTGTCTACAGGTGCTTCACTATCTGCCCTCCTTTCTTTCTGCTTTGGAGTTCTCAGCCAAGGGGCTTCATGGTAGACAAGAAACTGAGGGCAGTTTGCCAGGCAGTGGTATGTAACAATGGCCCTGAGCACAAGACTGGCTAACACACATGCACAGACTCAACAGACACAGCTATGAAACACTCCAATCAAAGGGTGCCTCTACACTTGTAAATTAAGTCGACTTAAGCTTGCTTAAGTTGACTTAATTTACTCTGCGTCTACACTACACTTTCCTTAAGTCGACTTAAGCAGCTTGCTTAAGTCAACTTAAGGAAAATAAAGTCGACTTTATTAAACCTACTTTTAATTCGACTTTAGGCTTAAATCGACTTAAGCCAGTGTAGACCTGGAGTAGCCCTAAGTCGACTTAGGGCTCTCCAGGACTCCCCCACTGCCCTCCCTGCTGGGGCGGGACACATGGAGAGCCTGGCATGCCCCCCCCAAAGGGCAGGGCAGAGCCCTGCCCACTCTGCCCCTATGCCCTGCCAGGGTCCCTGTCCCCCTTTGCCCCATTGTATCCTGGTTGACTTAAATTAACAAGTGTAGACATAGCCAAAGGCACAAGGGAGACAAGCACACTTAGAGCAGAGCACTTGTAAGGACACACCAATCAACGAACCAGAGTTACTGCACAGGGAGAGCAACTGTTTCTTTATGTCACAACTGTAATTCATTTTCAGAAATTACAAGTACTTTTACTTACTGATGAGGTAGCAGTGTTAACTTTCAGTGCCAAGATGGATTTGACAATATAGATTGTCTCTCCCACCCACACACACCCCATCTTCAAACAACAACATTTCATACCAAAAAGCTGTTAAGTTCTGATGACCCAAAGGATTTTAAAAAAATAAGCTAAACTTTTTAAAGGGTTTAAAAATTTGGAGGATTTATTTTCCCTCCATGAAGTTTTGTTCATAATACTTAGAAGTATTGAAATGATATAGAGTGTGACTCCAATAAGTGGATCAAAGGTGGACAAGAGCCATTAAAAGGTTGCTGACTCATAAGAAGAATATATGTATTACAGTTATCTGAATAGAGATTAACCTTTTCTCTCTCTATTAAATCTTGAAGTCCTTATTTGAGCAAAATTCACTGACTACAGAGAGTATTTTGTCTGAAGGAGAACTGAATAAGGACTTCGGGCCTTCACCCTCTGGTTTACTTACCAAAGAAGGGAAATAGTTTGATGAATTCAAGGAGTGAGATTTATAACTGGGGTCAACTTCATAGACCTACAAACAGAGTCCTGTGGCACTTCTAAAGACTTAACAGATTTATTTATTGCATGAGCTTTCGTGAGAGGAAGAATCCCACTATGTCAGATGCGTAAAGCCTGGGATTTTCTCTCATGAACGCTCATGCGATAAATAAATCTGTTAGTCTTTAAAAGTGCCACAGGACTCTGTTTTTCTGCAATAGACTAACATGGCTACCCCTTTGGAACTTCATAGACCTAGTTTTTCTTAATGGATAGCCCTTTTAAAATTCTTGTTCTTCTTCAACAATATTTTGAAGCTTCATAATCTGGTTATAATTTTCCTGAACTGTGATCACTCTGTTTAAGAAATTGTGGCTTTAAATTTAATTTTTGAAGGAATCATCTCCTCAGTTTGCAGTGCACACATTTCTTTATTTAGCACATCCTTTTTCACGGAGAAAGTTCTTGCTCAGTGCTGAATAGTTTTATTACTTCGTGAGACACTCTAGTGTTCTGAAAAATAATTACCTGTAATAACAACCTAGCACTAACATTCTTAAATAACAACAATGGGTGGAATGTCTGCTGAAATCAGTTGGCCAGTTATAACATAAAATAAATAATCCAATAATGAAGGACAAGAACAATACAAAAGTTCAGTTCCACTGATAGTTATAAGAGGACTGTGTAAATGTGCAAAGTGCCAGCCTATGTTTAAATGACTGAATGACTTGATTTTAGTCAAATCCTGCTGCCTTAGTGCTTATATAGCTAATATCCGACTGAGGGGAATTGGAGGTAAGAGATCTAGTCAGAGGCCCCCTCTTGACTGCTTACCAGACTGCTGTGAGGGGGATCCAGTCACTGGATTCCATATGTTCTACGATACCATAGCTGAACAGAATCCATGTACTGTGCCTCGCTGGAGATCCCAGACACACTTTTGCAGTACAGGCCCTTTGTCTAGCTCCTCCTCCTGAGAATAGATCTTGTAGTCCAATTGACCAGCCTCTGGGGGACCACTGCTTACAAACAAGGAGGAGGAAGTGGCTTGTCCTCATTCCAGCCAAGCTCTTCAGCATGCCTATTGACCTTTCAGAGCACAACCATTAAGGGTAACTACTCCGCTCTCTGTTGTTTCTTGCCTGGGGCAATGACTGCGCTATAGCAGCATAGCTGTGGAGTTGCAGGATACATTGACAGAATGGATTTTACCATCACTGTAGGAACTCCATTCCCTGAGCAATGGTAGGTAGGCTGATGGAGGCGTTCCTTCATCCTAGCTGTGTCTACACCAAAGGCTAGGTTGAGATAAGTATGACACTCAGCCGTGTGGATTTTTCACACTTTTTAGTGCCATAGTTGTGTCAGACTAAGTTTTAAATGTAGACCAAGTCTTGGAGAGTTTTGCTGATAGCGCTTCAACAATGTTGGGTACATATAGATGTAGACATTCCACGAGACAGTGTTTTTCATCAGAACAACTTGGCAGTTTCTATCAGAATTCATAAGTTGTTCAGACAGTTTTTCCAAATCATCAAAGGATGTCATCTGCATAAATGCCAATTAGTAGTACTAATCTGGCCCTTATCCTTTTAATTCAGTAGTTATTATTGGCTGAAGACAGAGCAGTGTGGGAATTAAATATCGTTCCTTAAATATTTATTTTGTAAATGGATTAATTGGTGTCTTTCTCTGTAGCCATTTGTTGTACATGACATGGAAACACTGTGTATGGCAGAGAAGACTCTGGTGGCAAAAATGGTAGCCAATGGAATCCAGAACAAGGAAGCAGAAGTTCGAATCTTCCATTGTTGCCAGTGTACATCTGTAGAGACCGTAACAGAACTTACTGAATTTGCCAAATCTATCCCTGGCTTCTCAAATCTTGATTTGAATGATCAGGTGACTCTGTTAAAATATGGAGTTTATGAAGCCCTTTTTGCTATGCTAGCTTCTGTAATGAACAAAGATGGGATGCTGGTAGCCTATGGAAACGGCTTTATAACTCGGGAATTCCTGAAAAGCCTAAGAAAGCCATTTTGTGATATTATGGAGCCGAAGTTTGATTTTGCAATGAAATTCAATGCACTGGAGCTGGATGATAGTGACATCTCTCTTTTTGTGGCTGTTATCATTTGCTGTGGAGGTAAGAAATAAATATCTGTTCTTTTAAAATAACATTTAAGATTTCATTCCCATTATTTAGTAATTAAAAAATGAAAAAGTATATTTTGTTGCAATTTATGGAATTATTTTGTTCTGCCACTAACCATGTTTTTGTCTCATGTTATGTTTGGTACAAGAATAATACTTAAAAATATTTAAAATACTTAATACTTAAATACTTAATCCTGCTATGTATTGCACAGCAATCTGCCCATGTACAACCCATTTCAGCATTTCCCAAACTATATTCTGTAGAACACTGGTGTTCTGTGCAATGTGAATAGGTGTTCCTTGAAAAACTTGCGATGCTAGCGATATTTTGCCTTCTAACTCTTTTAATCAACTTTTGAGCAATACATGTGGCAATTTTTCGGTATGAACACACCCACCTCTGGAGCAGCATGTATGTGTTCTGTCAATATATTCCAAGCCCAAAGTGTTCCATGGCGAAATTAATTTGGGAAATAGTGTATTGTTGGATTGGTGTCTTGTGGCTCTCTAGTTTTAAAAGTGGGATGTGAAGAGTATCTTTTTCTTGAAGAACAAGGTTTGGAGTAGAAAAATATTTCTAAACTCAAACAGGCATAGAAATACAACAATATGGGACTGATAAGTGAGTTAGATAGTCCTGTTTCTTCTTATCTCATTCTTAAAAGCAGATAAAATTATGCTGTTGATGTTGCCATCTGGTAGATGTGACTGACTGGACCTCCATTGAAATCAAAGGGTTCTGCACAAGTATTTGACATTGCAGGATTGTGACCTTAATTTTAATGTTTATTTCCAGAAAATAGCTATCTTAAATTTGAGTTAAGATTATAAAAACTTTCTCTTTTATAGTGCTTAAAGATGTGCTAAAAAGGTGATTCACAGAAGACCACAAACAAACAAACCCCTACCCATCACTGTTAACAGGCTAAATTTAATAACTGGGAGGGTGGGGGCATAAAAGAGCATAATTTACAAAATAAATCAGACCTAAAAAACCAGAGTTAAGGTTGCACTTTAACGCTTCACAAACATTTGGAAATGCACAGTCATGTGTTCCAAAGAGCTTTAACTCTACCCTCTCATTGCTGGATCCCCCTCCTCCCATATTAACAGAACAGCCTTTCACTGGTCTCCCAATATTCACAATATGAACCATATAACTCACTGAATTATCCCATACTTAAAATACTGTATCAAATCTACCCTGCGAATATGATTTATTACTGCCCATAAACTGTTAAAGAACATTATTAAGGTGGTAAAGTCAAGTACTCAGAAGTTAGAGAATGCTGGAATCAGTGTTGTCTATGCAATCTTGATTCTGCCCTCTTGTGCATATGTAATATGATAGTTTTTAACACATGATCACATGGACCCCTGCCTCATTGCATGTAGAGGTGGGATCTGCTCTGGAGATGAAGCCGGGTTGTGTGGCAAAGAGGAGTTGGTGCTTGCTTTATTTGTTGCAAAATTTTGAAAGTTCATTGTGAATGAGAGAGAGAGGGTCATAAGAAAAGAGAGAATAGTATCATAGTTAAGGCAGTTGAATGGTACCCTGAAGAACTAGATTCTATTCTGCCTTTGCCAAAGAATTCCTATGTGATGCTTGTCAAGTCGCTCTATCCATTCTTTTCACAGGGGGCCACTAATTGTGTGCGCACCTTGTGTTCTGGTGCCTCTTGCAGAAAAGCTGAGTACTTACAGCTGCAACTGAAATAAAAGGAAGCTGTGCTTTGAACACATCAAGTTCTCTATCATTCTAATTCCACTTAAAAGTCAGGCCCTAGATGTCTTATATTTGGGCACCCAAAATTAGTGCGTAGATTGTGAAATAATTAGATAATGTGGTGATGAGTGCCACTGAAAACTTCATGAAGTTCATGGGGCCACACACTGAACACAATATTAAATAGCTGCTCATTTAATGAGCATGAACCATCCAGTGCATTGAATGAAAGAGAAGTCTGGCGTAGGGAGGGAGATGTGATCATGTAAGTAAAGACTGTATCATAATTAACATTCCTGAATTCTATTATTACATAATTTCAACCGATAACATTTATGTGTAAGTATTTTTTCCATTTTATCCACTTTCACAGTTGTAGGAGACTGCAGGGGGGCAAGAACAGGCAATAATTATTTAATGACAGGTTTTGAAAGCTTAAAAGCTTTATAACAGTTTGTCAACATAACTTGCCAAAATATATAAAATAAATATCCTTAAATCAAACTTGCTCTTAAGCAGCATTTTTCTTACCCTGCCTACCTAAAAATTTGGATTATTATCAGTGGAAACATTTTTTGTTGGTTCATGTGCGTATGGTGAAATCAGCATTTCCTGAGAAAAATCTGATCTTTCCAAGTCTAATCATAATGCATAATGCCTGACTCTGTCCCATTCCTGTCCTCCTCTAACCAGACAAAAGAGTCTTGTGGCACTTTTAAAGACTAACAGATTTATTAATCGCATGAGCTATCTTCAAAGCGTCTGACGAAGTGGGATTTTCTCCCACGAAAGCTCATGCGATTAATAAATCTGTTAGTCTTTAAAAGTGCCACAAGACTCTTTTGTCTTTCTACAATAGACTAACACGGCTACCCCTTTGGAACTCCTCTAACCAGTTTGTTTTCACTCCTGGAGCATCTCATCCCAGTTTCCTTGCTCAGCAAGCAGTAGTTTTGCCCTTCGGGACTCACCATTCCAGTCCCAGTCATCTTCAACACCCAAAGCCAGTTCTCCCATTTCCACCAGCTCTTCATCTAATCAGTCTCTTTCCCCCACCTCAGCCTCCAGTTGATGCTTCTAGTACTAATTTCCCTACTAAACTCCTTGTCCAATTTCATTGTCACCCTCCCTTTCCCAGGCACCTTGTCTGAGTTTGTTTGCCCAGAGAGTCCCAGTTCTTCCCATGTACCAAGGCTTCTCATCCAATCTGGCTCCCCATTTCCCATTCCTACCCCCTGCCTCATCGGCTCTCAGTTCCAGGCTTCTTGCCTAGCTAGTAAGCTTCTGTATCCTGAAGCTTACTAAAAAAAACCCCAAATGCTTAATCTTTCATCCTTCTGTTTTGGGCTGGAGACCACACAGCCTTCATATGCAGAATATAAAATCAGAAATCCAGCCTGTACTATAGCAGGGGCTGGGGGTGAGTCATATGGATAATTCTGTCTTCAGCCTGTCTTGGAATAAAAATTGGCAAAAGTCATGAGGAGCTATTTTCTTTTTTAAGTTAGTTAGTACCAGTTCCCCTGAGAGCGTTTTCCATATTGCTGTTCACTTGTATTTCAGAAGTTCACTAATGACAAAATTTTACTTTGGGCCTGATCCAAAATCATTGGTATAGATTGGAATAATCTTATTGTTTTCAGTGGACTCTGGATAAGGCCCTAAACGTGGATAAAATGTGAACAATGGTACAATTATATGATATGTATTCTTTTCTTCTTTTGAGAACAGATCGTCCTGGTCTTGTAAATGTAGAACACATTGAAAAGATGCAGGAAAGCATTGTGCATGTACTAAAACTTCACTTGCAAAACAACCATCCTGATGATATCTTCCTCTTCCCAAAACTCCTCCAGAAAATGGCTGACCTCCGACAACTTGTCACGGAGCATGCTCAACTTGTTCAGATCATCAAAAAGACTGAATCTGACGCACCCTTGCACCCTTTACTGCAAGAAATCTACAGTGATATGTATTAAGGATTTTCTGTAATTTTTTCCACAGTGTTTAAAGCCAAGAGCAATATTAGATGGGAACAAAATTACATTGCACAGTTATCTGCTGTGCTTTCATCTGAGAACGCAAAAAAATCTAAAATGTAGATAACTGGAATGTCACACACACTTCTTTTGTCTTGGGTTCTTTAAGTACTTTAGAGAAACTACATTGTACTTATGAATTTGCTCATAAGAGGCTTTGGTTAAATTGAAATTTGATGGTTAGCGCGAATTTGTATGTATTGAACAAGTAATGTTTGACTAAATTGAATCTGTTAACTAACAAATAGACCTTGATCGATCAAAATTGTATTCTGTATTGGGCTAGTCACCAGCATTAATTTACCAAATAAGGCAACATTTGTTCAAGATACACGCACTAGCATCTATAGATTATGCACTCTTGATTTACGTATTCTCGTGGTCATTATTGAGAACCAACTAGCACTTTCAATATTTTTTCAAACAAAGCAGTTTAGATGTATCAAGTGGTTGGCTCTGACTATACATGCCCAGGTATAATATATTTATTTGAAAGATACTTTGTTGCTGTATGAATTATGAGAGGAATAGTGCTACTTTGGTAACTTTTTGGATTAGCCTTTTGAAAAGATTATTTTTTAAAAGATTATCATGGTATCTCACATAATCACTCCCCTGCCACAGCATGGGCCTTGGGCACTGGTGCATATCCGTCCCTCCTTTTCTTTTCCTGTGGCATATAATAGTCTAGTCTCTTGTGAGATGTAATACTTTGGCTGGTCTAATTTTGATTGTTTGGGATTCGCGTGTGGGTCCTGGATGGTTTTGGTGTCCTGTGATACACTGGTCAGACTAGATGATCTGTCTGTCCTTAAACTGTAGGACTCTATAAAATATAGCAAAGATGTCTTAGCAAAGTGCTTGTCAGTGAATTAGTACTTTACAGTGGAGGAATGCTTTTTCAAAAGTGTTCCAATGAAATATGGGGGGAAATCCTTTTGGATGGATACAAAGCGTACTTTGTGTGTCTTGGAGGAGTCTTAATAGTTTAAGATGAATATTTTACTTTAAAATGCCATTTTGAATTAACAGAAGTTGGGGAGTCTCCCAGAAGTCGGATTGTTGCCCCAAGGAAGCTGAATTTCAGATTTTCAGAATACGATCACTTCAAGTTGTGGTCTGCTCTGAAAAATGATTGTGTAAACATGGCACCTTTATCCTCAGTGTGTCTGCTCCCAATATATATTCAAAGTGATAGCGTGTTTATTGTTCTGACAATAATATTATATTACATTCTTTGCTTATATTAGCCCTCAGAGCAAACACAATTGAGTGAACTGCATTCTGTTCTTCCTTACACATTGTCAACAAACTGTTAACTAAATTCCTAACACACTACATTCTTCTCTCATTTGCTCAACCGCACTGGAGACAACAGGTGCAGAGAGCAGAATTTGTAGACACCGATTCACAGTTGTAAAGGAAGAAGTCACAGCTTGGAGAAAATAGTTTCATGTAATTGAAGTCAGAATACTTTTTGCTGGTGGTGCTGTGTAAGCCAAAATAACACGGCTTGAGTTTGTGTCCGTGTTATCTGCAGGACATGCAGTTAGACCAATCATATTATAGGATGCTGAGCACATTGAATCTGAAAACCATTGAGACGTAATAGATATGCCGTTTTAGAGTCACTTTTCAGAGACTGCTGTATAACAACATCTATCCATGAGTTTCTTTTGAACATTACATTTAATATATTTATTAAAGACGTTCTCCTTCTGCTCTATCTTTCTTTTCCTTTTTACCCTAACAGTGTCTCTACTGATCTTTATTTATGGCTTGTTAGAAAGAGTGATCTTGAGAGCCAGTTTTAACAATGCTTCCATAGTTCTTTTGGCTTTCTATGGCAGAGAAAGGGTCAGTTTTCAGACCTGCTTTATTGCAGCATGTTTCAAGGCCTCAGAATCATAAACCCTCACTAACAGAACCAGCTTGGAAGTAAGGCTTGATAAATCCCAGAACACAGAACAGTGATCTCTGTTTTCATCGTAAAACTTGTTTTGACTAGAGATTTATTGCTATTGCTGGGCTTTTGGTCATTTGAGCCTTTAATGTTGTAAGATATTTTGAGTATTTTTTTTTTTCCAACTTGCACATTACAGGTGTTAAAAACAAAATTATCTGTACTTCCATCAATGTGTTTGGAATCTACTGCAGTTTCTGTGATTAGATAAACTTCTCTTGCACACACAGCTCAAATTAATGCATGTGTCCGGAGGTGGGGAAAAACTAAAGAATGCATATACGCAAAATGATGATGCAGGTTCTACCTTTTCCACCCACCATTTTTTCTTTATCCTTAACAGCAATGAAAAGCATGGATATGATGCAACTGCCTTTTAACTATCTAATTAGAGAACAGATTTTCAAGTTTTATCAGGAAATAGTGGATTGAGAAATGGTCTCCATTTATCTACTATTGCAGTACACTGAGTGAGTGTCTTCAGAAAAATGAGATTTCAAAAATGGAACTTCCTGATATTAAAAATGTCTCCCTTGACTTACTGTAGAGCTTATGGCACTAGTCACCCCCTTTCCCTCCTGTGCACAACCAAGAAGACAGATTCAAAATCAGGGTCACCAGTATTGCCAACCCTGAAAAGTTCAAAGAGCTGAGTCAGGTAACAAAAAATCATGAGGTTGGCTTAAGATCCTCTAAGATGTAACACTAATACCTTGAATTTTTTCAGTCTTTTTGTTTCTGAGCTTTAGAGGGCTCTTAGGTCACATTTTCAAACTTTACGCCCAACGATGAGGGCTAGGAACATCCAAATGAATACTGAGATTCTCACAAATCACTTATTTCCAGAAATTGGGCCTTTAAATAAAATGTCATGTATTGCGAGACTCATAATGAAAAATCATAAGAGTTGGCAGTATTTGACTTCTCACATTAAATATAGATCTAAATATTTTGGACCTTTGAAAATACTGTTATCTGTGTTTCTGGGAATTTATTTCAGACTTGTTCCAGGTTCATAGCATTTTTAATTCACTGACCCTGTTTTTGTTTTAGTGGTGGACTAGCAAACTTTCATATAAGGCTGAATTCTGGACCTCTGCATAGATCTTAAATAAACTAAATTTGCTCAGGTAAATGTCCATGGGAGTCAAGAAGGGCCGCATTCTTACACTGGTAAGCAGCACCCATTATATCCACTTCTCTCTGTGCAGGACATTAGGCTGGTGGAGCCACATTATCATTGTCACAGTGGCTACATACGCCTTTGTCCATCCACCACCATACCTACTGCCAGCCGCTAGTCTGTGCTGCTCTGGAGGAAGCCATTACGGAGCAAAGTTCAGTGCTGTCCAGAATGCATGCAATACAGAAGAATCTCAGTAATTCCACTGACTTTGAGTTGCTATGCTTCCATTCAAAAGGAGATAAGGGTTGGCCCAGCACGAATAACTGTTACTGCAAAAAATGAATTTTTCGGTTTTGTTGTTTGGGAATAAAATGTGTTTTGTTCCTGTATGGTTGAGGAAGGACATCGGTTTTTAGAAATAGACTATAGGGCAATGCTAGATTTACCACAGCAGATAAAGGGTATGCATAGGATAATGCTACTGTTTATAAAGCTTAGATGAAAGTAGTAGCCCTCAAAACCAAATCTCTCAGAATGCTTACCCTGGATGGATGTGATGCAGCTGACTCAGGTTTAGGTTTATACTGTGTGTTTGTCAATAATAGTAGTCACCATAATTAAATCTTTGACTGTCAGCTGTATTTCTGCTCTCTTAGGAGCCCCACAAATTAATTCCTGGCTACCTGGAATGAAACTTTTTTTGTTTTGTCCGCTCTTATCTTATCTGCTGCATGAAACCATCTTCTTTTCTTTCTATCTTTCATAAACCCTAGGTCTTCCTGGTGCCTTTTTTGTTTTATACTAAATACAAAGCTAGAGCAGAGCCTATTAACCTCCCTAATGTTCTTGTTCAGTTACCTAGCAGCTGTACAAACCACATCTCCCCAGGTGAGGCAATATGCTGTCTCATCTCCGCTTGAATATGCTAAGATGGTTAACAGATCCTGAAATTCTGAGAAATTCCAAGAAGTCCACTGTAGATTATTGCCTTTTCAGTTGTTTAGCATTACTTAACAGAACTTTAACACTACATTTTTTACAGATACAAATCAGCTACCTCAACAGATTATCACACTAGGTACTGGCACATTAGATTTCACAGTGGCTGCAATTGTGTAGCTTTTGTGAAAGTTTACAGTTTGGACTAAGTGCTAATAGGTTCCTTCAGTAACTTTCATCATGCACAAAGGAGTATAATCATCCAACATTTTTTAAAAATAATTTCTGTACAAGAAAAAGTGGTCTTATATAGAAGGGAATACTACTACAGACATTCTGGACTGTTAGGTACATCATCAACTTGTATAACTTGTAGCAGCAAGTTGTAGGTAAAATTGTTTAACCTCAATTTTAATTCATTTGGGTATTCAATTCAAAGCTTTACTCTGATTTCAAAGTGAGCACATGTAACCCCCTTTAATATAAATAGTAGTTATTTGTGCATTCCAACATGCCCTTCATTTCAGCAGTCCATCATTATTTTAAATGCCCTGAAATTAAAATGATGACCAACCAGAATGGTTTTCATGAATTCAAACTTTCTTTTTAAATGCAAAAAAAAAAAAAAAAAAAAAAAGTCTTCAATTTAATTTTTCTGTGCCTTTGGGTTTTTGGTTCAACCAGATGCTAAAGAGTTGAAATGTTGCCAAAGACTATTTGTACTATTTCTGGCCCAAAAAGATTTAGGAAATACCAGAGTCCATTCTCCTGAGAATTCTAGCACAAGTTTGCAGATTCAAAGCGTTCAGATAAGCATTAAACATTTATTTGTTTATCTTAAATAGCAAACCTCTGAAGATTTGCTTGTTAGAATTAGGTCCCACACTGGAGTAGCATTTCTGTGTTGTCTTTCATTTCTAATGGGCAGCTTTAGGGTAAGAAGTCTCACAGGCGATGTCTGTACTGACGGTGGCAGATTTGCTGGTCTGTTAAGATTCGCTCAATCGAACATGGAACCAAAGCTGCAACTCCAGCCCCATAACTGGAGTAGAGCTGTGCCGACCGGACACTATTAACGGTCGGCTTAGCACACTGTGCAAGGGGTAGTTAGGAAGTCGTTGGGAGATACACAAGGTATTTTACGTACCTTGCATATCTCCTGTCGACTGCCGCCAAAAAGCATGGCAAGTATAGATTAAGGCTTAGACAACACAGTTGGAGAAGATTGTATTGTAAGCTACCTATATTATTTCTGGTCCATTTCAGTTTGTCCCTTAACTTTCAGTCACAACGTTTCTTAAATACACTCGTAGCTATTGTACTATTTTATAATAAAAAGTTAATGAACTATTTATTGAGTATAACGTCACAAAAACTGATACTCCATTCGAAGCCATAATCCTTTGGTACGGCTTGTTAAAATGCAAATATAAGGTACAGTGCTATTTTAATACCTGCATTCAGATTTGAATATCTGTTTAATCAAGTTTGTTAACCCTCAGGTACTGAATAATTAAATTTACAATATGGAGGTTTGAATGAAGATACTATTGTTCTGCTTTATTTTTGGAGTGTTTTCTAAAAATTGAATGCAATACTGCTTCTTTAAGCGTATATTTATAAAATATAAGACTATAATTGCAAGACAAACTTTAGTAAATTATTCCACAAAAGCTTTAAAAATATATGTAAATTATTTAAGTGAAACACTATATAGGCCTGATTTTACAAAACCCTTAGTCACAAAGTGAATACTTGACACAACAGAAGGGCCCTGAGGGCTCAAGTTAAAGATGAACTACTATTAATTTTATTGTGGACTTAGTTGTCATATCCTTTATAAAGAAGTGTGTCATGGATTTATGCCCTGGACTCATGCTTCAGTTTCTCCTCCATCTGTATAAATCAGCCGTGAGCCAGACTTTTACCATTTTAGAACACCTCATCCAGAATGTCATTCATTATCAAACAGACACTAACACAAAGAAAGACTCTCAATCAATGTTCTTGTTCTCTCTCACACTGAGAAACAGCCATGAATACCCCCACTTCCAACCACCTGTTACTTCAGCATTGGCTGCTCTTCCCCATCCAAACAGGGCTATCCATCTTTTGTTCCAAATTGCCTAGATCAGTTACTCTGGCCCAAAGAGCATACTCTCTCTCTCTAGGAGTATTTTCTTATTGCCTCCCCACAAACGAACTTGTTTTCAAAGGACTTTCTCCCTTCCTTCTCCCTCCCTGGAAATTAGTTTCAGATTGCAGGCTCTCCTGTGCAGAGGCACCCACGAGCTCTTTTCCCAGAGCTAACAGGATTTCTCATGCTGTTTCTCTTTGATAATTTCCCTCAGGGTTTCCCCCTACAGGGGCTTGCTTTTCCTCCTGGGGTTCATTTCTATCCTGCGGTCTCAGGCCTTTCCCAGAGACAGAACTCTCTGCTGGGTAGCTTCCTTCTCTATATTGTTCAGCCAGTCTCCTTACAGAGTTTTGCTGCTCCATTGCTAATTAGCAGACGAGGCAACACCTGGAGTACTGATTGCTCCAAAGTGAAGTTCCCAGGGGGGCCGGTGGGCAAGTTCCTTTGAAGGGCCACTTGTCCTATGGCAGAGTGTTGTGTAAAACTTCGGGACATACCCATGGGAGTGTTCACAGTTGTAAACAAAGTTTGAAAATATTTGTACATGGACTATAGACCTTCCTTTTATTTCTCTGTTGATACAAGTAAGTCTGGCAGCAGATAAGCTATAGTTGTAAAATATTTAGTTGATATAATTAACTCCTGAAGGTATAGGGTGGACTTCAGAGCCACTTTCATCTTTGCCATGCACTGCAGTACTTTGTTTAATTACAAGCCTAGTAGAAGAGCTAAGGAGAAGTAGTTTCTATACAACTCCTATAGACATACGTTTCTCTCCTAATTTATATTTAAATTTTGTGAGAAGTTGATTTTTTTGGCTTACTAGGAATAAAACTGTCCTATAGAATGTTTGTTTATATGTAAAATAATTTTGGTGCCACATACACTGAGTTGGACTATGATTTCTTAGACATTTCAAAATACGAAATTCTTTGAGTATACAATACAAACTAAGCAATAATTAAAATATGCAACAACATGGAACTCATATTTATCAATTTTTCTATAGGAACATTCCTTTCTTCCTCTGATTTCAGATCAGTGGTTTTTTTCATTTGTGGCCCGCTAAAAATATTCATTGTGGACCCCTAAAAAATTTCAAATGGAAGTGCAGACTCCTTTGAAAAATCTTAGACCACAGGTTGAAAACCATTGTTCTTTGATAACGGCAACCTTTCATAGACTCCTTTTTAGAAATAGTCTTCAGAGCCATGGACCACAGGTTGACATTCACTGCTTTTAGGTATAGACTGAGAGAGAATCCAAATACAGACTCTGATCAGGGATCCCTGCTAGCAAATTCTGATGCAGGATCAGGCCATTGCCAATGCATTAATTATTTGTAAGGGTAGAATTTTATTCTAAAGAATTAAAAAATGGCATCTACAGCAAGGACAGTATGTTCTAATTGTTTTAGCCATTATTTATATAATATCGCATAATGTTGGTGCAACTTTAAAACTGAAGATATGTTGGCATCATCCAAATATTCTATGTTCATTGGTGTGTTAGATTTCTATTAAGAACTTTTACAAATAAGATAGACTAGGTTCTCTTGGTAATCTATTTTTTCTGCACTGAATTTTAAAGATCTGAGACAGCAGTAAAGTAAAACCTATGAAGAGCTAAATCAGATATGTCATATTATATTGTAGCTATATAATAGATATGTTTCCCATTAGCTAAAACAGTCCCAAAGGTAAGGTGATTTTCTAAGCAACATCATTGTGTTTAATAGTTTATTAAGGCTTCTTTCAGTTTCTCAGTCTATTTCTCAGTCCTGACCTTTCTTACCTTACCGAAGTTTGTGTGTGTGTCAGATCACAATAGCAGGGAAAGAAATAGTGGAGCAACAGAATATCAAACGTTGAAGTCATAGACAATGTGCAGTCTTGGTCATTTGCTAAGGTAAACACCGAGGATCAAACCTTCAACAATGTGAGTAATAGCTACCCATTGGGACTACTTGCCTAAGTAATGATTATTCACGTGAAGGACTGGCCCTGAGTATGAAGTGCACAATTTGGCCCAATGTATTTCACATCATTTAAGCATTTTGGAGTATGTGCTCTTCTTGATATGCATGGCCCCCTTTATTACACACTTGAAAAAATACTGATTCATGATTGCTGTAAAAAAATTTGTGGTGACTCAGGCTGTTATCGTTGTTTACATCCTCAGAGGGCAGATTTGGAACAACTTTAACCATCTGAAACACTGACAGTATGCAAATAGAACATCCTAATGGACTGCATATGAGTTCAGTAAAAGTATTCACAATCTGTTTATTTCTTTCCCCCAACTTGGCTTTGAAAGAAAATTTTTTAACAAAATTGCTGGATTTGTATATGTCAACTTGAAATAGAGTGCTCATTATAGCTGTACTTTAATACCTCTGATGCATTTATATAGCATAGGTATGTTTTGCCACGCAGAAGCCAGGACTACCTTTATGGAGGCCCACACCTTCGCACTGCCTCCTGCTTTCCACAGCAGTAAAGTCGAATGGTGGTTGATTAATTTTGAAGCCATGTTCTCCCCACATTATCAACATTCCCAGCATTCCTACTCAGGAAGGTTTTACGAATCAGGGTCGCTAATGCTCAGCCAGCCAGAATTAACTGAAAGGGTTAAGAGGGGAACGGTGCCATGAAAAAAGGCTATCATGCTGTTCCATTCTTGGAGTTGATTCCCACAGGGTGAGCGCAGTAAGGGGTGCTTGCTGATAAGCCATGACTCCATGCCTTCTGCCTTGATTTACAGACAGCTGCTGAATATTCCTCTTGGCTTGCAGAAGTGGAAGAGAGCATATTAAACCTTGATTTGTGTCCTTAGCAATTACAGAGAAACAGTTAAAGTTGTAATATTACTGATTTAACAAAGGAAACTTTGGCAAACAGTAAAAATCAATTTTATTGACTTCTCAAATGATCTGCATTGCAGATGAAAGGTAGTGAAACATGAGCAGGAAGTTATTGAATTATTTTCTATTAATGTAGCACAGAAATGTACTTGCACAGTGGTGTTTATTGTAATTATCATTTTTTTTAGAGTGGCCTGTAGTATCCAAGGTGGCTCCAAAATCAGATTTTTTCAATGCTGTCATTAATTAAAATCCTAACCGGGGGGGGGCCGCATGGAGGGTCATAAGTGGCTAAGGTAGGCACAAATACAAATATCAAAAACAATTTATATCAGGGTTTCCAGTTGTCTATCAAACTTTTCTTGGGTGCCTTTTACTATATTAAATGTACAAAATTGTAGTAAAAAAAGTATCAAACTCATCAGTAGCAGATACTGCTTAGTGGGGAAGAGTAAAATATAATTATCATGGAGTGTTTGTCTTCCTGTAAAGTACCAGTAACTCAGGTTAAATTCCCTAGTACTTTGTACTCACAACAGTACAGGCAGTTTTTTAAAATAGGGAATGGAAAGCCCTGGTAACACAGGGACTTGTAGGAAAGACACAGTTGAGGTCTTTTGCACGTGTACAAGCAAAAATTTTGTTTAAAAAATACTAAATATAATGGATTCTCAATGTTTGTTCTAAAATCAAGAGCCTGGAAACAAACCTGTAAAATGTTTTGGGGTTTTTTTCTAATTTTTCTTTTATGTTCTGATTTTTCTCTCTCCGAGGGATTGAGCTGATTAGTGATTGTGTCATGACTTGTAAGAACCATATTTGCTTAAAAAGATCATACTGTAAGACTGATGAATGTAAGTAAGGATGGTTAATTTAAAGATATTGTTTTGCCTTAATGGTTTAAAAAATAAAATATTTTTAAAAATTGGTTCACGAGTTGTAATGAGTGATGCATCATGAACGGTGTTTGATTTTCTTGGTGATAAAAGTTTACAAATGTGTACAGTAGTTTTTAAGCAAACATCTTTGCCATTCTCAGCTGACTGCATCCGAAGGAGCAAAAAGTCAAAATTAGATCTCTCATATCTCCCCCTCTTCCACCCCCCACACAGAGTTAGTTGTCAAATTCCAAAGGGGTAGCCGTGTTAGTCTATTGTAGAAAGACAACAGAGTCCGGTGGCACTTTTAAAGACTAACAGATTTATTTATCGCATGCGATAAATAAATGTTAGTCTTTAAAAGTGCCACAGGACTCTGTTGTCAGAGTTAGTTGTGTTTGCATGCATGTTTGCAGGGGTCATAGCTTCATTAGTATCTCCTGAAGCGTTCTCAGATAAAGACCCTCCTCCACTGAGCGGTATGGTTGGAAGGAGCATGTTTCTTTGCAAGATCCTGTATCAATACAATAGAACTAGTTTAATTTATAATAGAGCTTTATCTTTAATGTTTTCCCCTTGTCCTAGCTTTTGATATGCAAATACTTCTGCAGAAATCACTTAAATTGATTGTTAGTGAGTGGTTCCACTGATTTCAGTTGTTGATCTGATCACATAAGTGTTTGCTGGATTGGGGCCCAAATCTTTCATGGTAACATGATACACCAGTAAAGAATATGTACCAAGTATGCTTACTAGATAATACTATTTATGCATTGTGAGGACACTTTTAAAAAGAACAATATCTAGAGTGTATTTAGAAAAATGTATCCTATCTAGAAATCTGAAGATGATGTGCTGGATGATGCTTCTGAAATGAGTGAAACTTACATATGTTAGTAAGCAGTATGGCCCCAATTCAGCAAAGCATTTAATCACAGATTAATCAACCCTGTTGAGCTAAATGTTTAAGCACATCCCTAAAGTTAAACAAGTGCTTCAATCCTTGCTGAATAGGGATGACTTTGAATTAAGCCATATGCGTTGCTGGGGAGTAAGTATTGACAGGATTGGGCCCCTGTTTTGGAATAATAGCGAAAAGATTCCCTGAAATATCCCAGAGGGTAATTGCTAATAACCAGAACAAGTCTCTGGAATTCATTTGCATTTCGTAACGAGAAAAAACTTCAATCAAATTGGTTATTCTCCCAGATCTAGTTTACATCCTCACAAGCTCCTGGAGCTGGACAGCTCGCTCGGTCAGCGTCACGTATCCTGTTACATCAGCAGTTCATCCGTGGCAGCGTCGGGGCATTCGTTAGTCAGAAAGGTAGAATGTGGAGGAGAAATGACTGCAGAGGCTGAAGTGTGCTGTTTCTCCAAATATATATGATGAGTAGATAAGTTCCAGAGAGGTAGCCATGTTACTCTACTTCAGCAAAACAAACAAACGAGTTGATAAACCAGAAAGATCCTTTCCCCAAGAATCAGGCAGCATAGATAATACTGAAGACTATGTCTACACTGGCACGTTAGTTTGAATTAAGGAAGCTTAATAAGAACTAACTTAATTCGAACTAACTTAAGGCTTCCTTAATTCAAACTAATAAATTCGATTATACCTTTCGAACTAACCCTTAATTCGAACTAGTTAGTTTGAATTAAGTCAATGTGGCCATGTTAGTTTGAACTAACTGCTTAGTTTGAACTAACCGGCACATTGAGCTTAATGCAGCTGACTGAAATTCCAGTGGGGCCATGCTAGTTCGAATTAACTAATTCGAACTAACTTTGTCAAATTCCAAAGGGGTAGCCATGTTAGTCTATTGCAGAAAAACAACAGAGTCCTGTGGCACTTTTAAAGACTAACAGATGTATTTATCGCATGAGCTTTCGTGGGAGAAAATCCCACTTCATCAGATGCTTTGAAGATGGGAAACTTACAGAATGGGAGGAAATTAAATGCAGGGAAATGTATGACATAGGATCAGGTCAGGCTATAACAGCAAATCAAAATAGGTGTTAGGATTCAAACACTGGGGAACAGCATACAGAGGAAGGTGAGGTCAAATCACCTGTTGTAATGAGAGAAAAATCCATAGTCCCTGTTTAACCCCAAGGCAACTGAGTCAAATTTGCATATAAGTTCGAGTTCTGGTAAGTGTAGACATAGCCGAAGAGGTTTATTCATGATACCGGGAAGACTGACAAGACCCCACCCGCTCTGTGGCCGTGACGAAACAGTCAGTCCCCGCCCTGTTTCGATTCCCGGGATTTTCAAATTTCTCGTCTGTTTCACTTCCTGCTCTCTTCCTCGTGGAGTGGAGTGCAGCTCTGATCTTCACTAGCAATGGCGGCCCATCGTGGAAGACGCGCACCCATTTGGAGCACGGCAGAGGTGCTGGACCTGATCAGTATCTGGGGAGAGTCTGCTGTGCAGGCGCAGCTACGTGGCAGCAGGCGAAATTTCGACACATATGGCATAATTTCTCGGGCCATGTCTGAGAGAGGTTATGAGAGAGACACTGTGCAGTGCATATCTAAGGTGAAGGAGCTGAGAATAACCTATCACTGAGCGAAGGAGGCAAACCGCCGTTCGGGATCAGCGCCTGCTACATGCAGGTTTTACAAGGAAATAGAAGCCATCCTCAGCGGGAACCCCACAACAACCGCCAAGAATCCTGTGGACACATCGCCCCCCCCTCATCCAGTGAATGCCGGACCCGAGCAGGATGAGGACGTGATCGATGAGGAGGAGGAGATGGAGGATGACCTGGAGGAGAGCGCAACAGCGTGTAGCCTGGAGCTGTTCTGCACCCCAGCTGAGACGTCCACCCAGGACATCAATTGCAGCGTGTCCTCTGAGGCGGCAGAGGGGGGTTCAGGTAAGTTTCTCTTATGTGCAACTACGGCTCCTGCTAAAAAATCATTGTCCGGGGCGGGGCGGGGGTGCTTGCTGTCTCGGTCCCCGCTGTGCACGCTCTTTACTCTGCATTCATTAGAAGTGCATCAACACAAGCACTGATTGTCAAAAAATCATCTGTATTTAGGTCACTAAAGGTTTCCTCGATGTACCGCCGGAGCCTCCTACTCAGGTTAGATGGGATAGCGTCTGTGTCTACGCTCCCGTATAAGGATACTCGTCCTCGCCAGCTGCAAAGCACAGCCCTGGGAACCATGGCAGCACACAAGGCAGCAGCATATGGTCCCGGCTGGCATCCGGAGGCATGTAGGAGATGTATTGTAGCCCCCAGGGGCACTCTGAGGAGAGAGATATCAGGTTCCATCTCTGTGCCCAATGCAGAATGTTAGCCCCCAGTAAGGTTTCTATTAGGACGTACCTTGTCTGCTTCAGCAAAGCATAGGATGTTGACTGCCCTGTACCTTCCAGTGGAATGTGCTACTGGAAGGTTACAATGGTTATCTAGGCTATGTGTTAACAATAGCTTTATTATTCTTTTTTTTATTAGATTCGACCTTCACAAGGCCGGAGTCTACCCCAGCTGACTGCATGAGAAACATTCGGCGGCGTGCTTGAAGAAACAGGGAGGATATGTTTCAGGACCTGCTGAAAGCAACGCAGGAATCTGCAAGGGAGAATCGAGCCTGGAGAGAGGAATCCCAACAGAGGAGGCAGAAACATAGGGACGAACTGATAAGCGTCATGAAGGAGCAAACAGAACTGCTCAAGAGCATGATTGCTTTGCAGTCCCAGGCGATTAATGTCCGGGCTCCACTCCAGACAGTTCAGCCATGTCTGCCTCCCACTCCCCGTAGTCCCTCAAAGCATTTCTTTGAAGGCCACCCATCCCCCTGGTATACCACAACATCCAGTCCCTCACAGAGCTACTTTTTAGAGACCTGCAGCTACACCCACCTGTAACCCCCCCGCCAACCACCCCCCCTTTTATCTTTTAATAAAAACAGTAACAAAAAATTTGAAGAGTGGCTTTATTTGTACACAGCACAGTGCAAATCTCATAAGGTGCACTTGATGCGTCCTTGAAGGAAACTACGGGAGGGCATCATTGAAATGCTCCCTAAGTGCCTCCCTTATGCGAGCAGCTCCTCGTTGGGCCCCCCTAATACTCTTAGTGGCTGGCTGTTCGTATGCTGCCTCTAGGCGCTGTGCCTCCATAGCCCACCCCAGGGAAAACTTTTCTCCCCTACTTTCACAAATGTTATGAAGGACACACCACGCTGCAATCACAGCAGGGATGTTGTCCTTGTCCAAGTCCAGCCTCCCATACAAACATCGCCAGCGCCCTTTTAAGCGGCCGAAGGCACACTCCACAGTCATTCTGCAGCGGCTCAATCTGTAATTGAACCGCTCCTTGCTGCGATCCAGGGTCCCGGTGTATGGCTTCATGAGCCATGGCATCAATGGGTATTCTGGGTCTCTGAGGATGACTATGGGCATCTCCACATCCCCCACAGTAATTTTTTCATCTGGGAAGAAGGTACCCCCTTGCAGCTTCCGGTACAGTCCAGTGTTTCTGAAAATGCAGGCATCATGCACCTTTCCCGACCACCCAGCATTGATGTCCGTAAAACGCCCCTTGTGATCCACGAGTGCTTGCAGCACCATGGAGAAGTAGCCCTTCCTGTTTATGTAGTCGGTTGCGAGATGGCCTGGAGCCAAAATCAGGATATGTGTGCCATCTATGGCTCCCCCGCAGTTAGGGAATCCCATGGCAGCAAAGCTGTCCACAATCTCACGAACATTGCCCAATGTCACCGTCCTCTGTAGCAGAACGCAATTGATTGCTCGGCACACTTGTGAGAGGGCTAATCCGACGGTGGACCTCCCGACTCCAAACTGGTTTGCAACCGACTGGTAGCAGTCAGGAGTCGCCATCTTCCAGACAGCAATCGCAACACGCTTCTCCACGGTTAGGGCTGACCTCATGTTGGTGTCTTTACGTCGCAGGGCAGGGGCCAACTCTGAACACAGATCCAGAAAGGTTGCTTTCCGCATTCGAAAGTTCTGTACCCACTGCTTGTCATCCCACAGCCACGTAACAATGTGGTCCCACCACTCGGTGCTCGTCTCTCGTGACCAGAAACGGCGTTGCACTGTGTGCAGATGATTGGTGAAGGAGCTGAGCAACGCGGTGCCGTTGCTCTGCAGGGCATCGATCAGCCCCTGCTCCTCGGCATCCTCGTCTAATTCGGAGCTCATTGCGTACTGAGCAACCAGCCGAGATGTATTTAGAATGCTGAAGGTGACAGTGGAGATCAGAGCAGGATCCATGCTGTCGCTGTTGTGATTGCTCGCAAGTGGTGCGGTGCGTCACTGCACTGTTGAAAATAGGTGCGAGTTGCTATTGACAATGAGGAAGACGCAAGGGGAACACAGTGCACCATGGGAAACTGAGAGTTTACCCATGGCGCTTTGCGTTCCTTTCCTTCATCCCATGATTCCAAGCGCCAATTGCGGGAAAATTGAACTGTGGGATAGGTGCCCAGAACTCATTGCGCTACAGCGAGATATAGCACAGAATTCTGTTGCGTTGCAAGGAGCGACGTGTGTATGCACTATCCCGCAATAAAGGTCACGTGTTTTTTATAGCGCGATTGCCATGGTGCGCTTTAATCTGATCGTGTGTACATAGCCTCAGTTACATAATCCACTTGGAGTTCTTTACCTATTTACTTACAAGTATGGACTTGTTCCACCCAGAGAGGACAGAGGTGATAATGACCAATGCAGGGACACTTTAATTATATGAAAGGCCCTATGACTACATTTAGGGTGGGATGGAGAGGAGGGTCCTTACAGATAGTCATAAATGTATTGTTCCCATCTAAGCCAGAATTTCTCAATAGGAAGCTGGCCACTGCCTTACTGATTGTTCACAGCACCCTTGTCCTTGGGTGGGTCTGGTATGAGTATATGTTAACTTGTTTCATGCCACAATTTACCAGCAGGAAAAATATCCATGCTGTAACAGATGAGACCTGACAGAGAAAAGTCTACAAAGACACAAAAAACATTAAAGCCTAACAGAGTCCTGTGGCACTTCTAAAGACAAACAAATGTATTTATCGCATGCGCTTCCATGGGAGGAATCCCTTTTCATCAGATGCTTTGAAGATGGGGAACGTACTGACTGGGAGGAAAATAAATGCAGGGAAGGGTATGACAGGATTAGGTCCGGCTGTAACAGCAAATCAAAGCAGATGTTAAGATTCAAACACTGGGGAACAGCATAGAGGAAGGTGAGGTCAAATCACCTGTTGCAATGAGGAAAAAAATGTGTAGTCCGTTTTAATCCTGAGGCAATGGAGTTGAATTTGCATATAAATACCAGTTCTGCAATGGACTGGCCAGACTTTCAGCCATGCTGAGCATCCAGTGAACTCACTGAAATCGAGGAAAGCTGAAGTTGCCCGGCATCTTTTGAGAATCAAATCATGTGGCTAAGAAATCTGAGATTGGTGGTTTTATGAAACCCACATGCACAATGACATAGGGACCTTCAAATCAATTCACGAGGGAGCACAAGATTGTGCCAATACAGAGCCTGTACATGTGAACAAGGATTGTTAAGCTCTACATACAATTAAGGCTATGATTTTGGCATAGAAATCTTTACTAAATTTCACAGCAGCGATTTGGGGAAGGAAGTCACTAGGAGGTCAGCGGGTCCGAGTTTTGGCAAGCGAGTCCACTTCATATTCACCCTACAGCAATGGCTTCTGCCCTGTGAGGCTGGGCCCAGGTCTGAGCATTGTGGCCTGCTCATAGGATCACTCAGGAGTGGCCTGTACACGCTTCAAGCTGTGGAGGGGACAGAAGGATCAAACCCGAGCAGCGCATCAATTCTGTACACGAGTTTGCAATGACATTTGGCTTGGAGGGCCTAATCAAGTACGGTTTGGGGTTTTTTACAGCCATTTCCAAGATTTCACAGCCTTAATTTCAGTGGTTAAAAAAAAAAAATAGCCCTAGGAGTAATCCTCCAGCCTTATGGAGAGTAGATCTCAAGGGTGTATATCTATATATGCTAGTAAATTTTTCTTTAAGCATGGTATAAAGGATGGGGATATGAGTGGAGAACGCACATCTGACAAGAGATGTGCTAAATTGGCTCTTCATGCTAATGAAGCATGAAGGATGCTCTCCACTTGAGACCTCTCTCCCAGCTCACACCAAGAATAACTCAGTGGGTGTGTAGCAGTCTTGTTAATGCAGGATTGGGCCTGCCTTATTTAGCTCACCCCTTTTTAACCATGCATTTATAAGCACAACATGGCACGCCTTCAGGTGCATGGCCGAGGTCAAGATTTATATAGCTGCAGCTTACACATCTGTTAAAGAAATGTAACTAAATTTAAGCTTAGTGATGTCGTATAGCAGAAGCTGCACTAGTTTAAGAACTTTTGAGATTTTTCGTATTGCGCTTTTAGCCCAGCTGCTAGTTACACGAGCCTAATAAAGGCTGAGGTGAGTGCAAGCATGGTGATTTAAAACTATTTTTTTCAACATGTCTGAGCTAAGTAAGGCGGTGGCCGCTTTTGAAACCTACAGTCAAGATAGCGCCCGTTCTTTCCCCCCAATCCTATTTTAAATACTGTCCAATTTGAGTTAAAAAAAATCCCTATGTTTCAGGGTCTTTTAGAGTAAAAGGTTTCTGGCTGGTACAAAATTACAATCCACGTTCACACAACTGGATGGACACTAATATGTAATTACCATCCTTTTTTTTTAAACAAGAAAAGCATATTGCTCCCCTTCCTCATGTATCTCACTCTGCTTTCGCAACTTTTAATTTTAGTGGTAGGGTGATTTATTTCGAAGCTCTGTCTTTCGGCTGTAGATGGTTAACATAAATTTGAAATTTAATGCCATTTTTTTTTACACTCTGGTAAGTTTAATATCTCAGATCTTTGCTTTTTTTCCCATGGATGGGCACACCTTCTGTTAATGCAGTTTTTCCCATGAAAATTTTTACTAAGAAGTCCAAAAGGTTAAGTTCTGGCCTACCACGCAAGTGCAGATAATGGGAATACATATGCATTTGTGTTAAAAATCTTGCCTGGACAGGTCTGGAAAAGTGTGGAGTGCTATTAATCTATGCAAAAGTAATTTTTTTTCTCCATAAAAAGCTGATAGCTCAGAAGTGGCAAGCTAAGTTGCAAACAAAGGTTCTGTTCCTGCAGCTGATCAGCATGCATCTCTCTCTGTCTAACTGAAGCTCTGTTACGTCAGTGAAACTATATACAGATCCAGTAGTGTCCACACACAACCAGTTCAGGACTGTAGCTTGGGGGGTGGATGTGGTTAGGGTCCAATCCTACATGCTTAATTACTGTGAGTAGTTGCACTGAGTAGTCCTTGGGCTCTGATTTTGTTTGTTGTAAACACCTGACTTTAGCCTTGCAATTTATTCGCCAGTGATATCGTTATCACAGCAGAAACCACCCTCCTATTAACACAGTGCCGTAGTGATCAGCCCTGCTGTTTAAATTACATTTCTTTAAGGTGAACACACACTGCACTGTTCCCACCAGCAATGTGGAACTGACAAGTATAATTTTAGTTAAGATATCACAGGTCTGTTTTCTGTGGGACTGGATGACTCAGAGGAAAAGAAATGAGAGCTGGTGTTTGACCCCTAGGCCACTATTTCAAATCTAGCCTCCCTCAGTACTGAGGGAAAGTTACCAGCTGATGACTATTTAACTTAAACTGTGTGAATAAGATGGTAGGCCAGCATTCGGACAGCTGTTAACATTATACTAGTGAAAAACTGCAGCCCTAGCAGATTAAAACATTGCACACAGTATGTCTTTCTAAAGTCATTCAGTACAGACCTCAAGCGTATCCCGTGGTACAGTTAGTGGATTATTTTGGTAAATTAACCATTTATTTATTATAAAAAGCTAAATGAGGTGGAAATCAATGTGCTAGTTGAACTTTAATTTGTGTATAAAATATCTCATGCATCTAAACCAAAAATCAATAAAGGCTCTCATTGTTTGAACCTGCACAGCCTAATTTAAACTTCTCTTGAATTTGCCCCAGACAGGCAAGGGTTGATCTGTCAGTTTATTGGGTGAACTTCATTTTTTCCAAGTCAGAATTGACCAGTCAAGATCAAAAAACCGATAAGGAAAGCATTATCTTTTCCCACTTCCTAACGGAACTGCATCCAGGAAGGAACCTTTTCCTTCCCATCCCCCCCAAAAGGCTGTTTCCACCTCACTAGTAATTGGAGTAAAAAGTTATATATCAGCTGATACATTCCATTGCAAGTTTATCTGTGTGCAGAAACCATATACATTAGTCTTGGCCCAGTAGCTGCCAGATCACATATTTTTCTATGAATATCAGTTCAGATGTGCTCTGCGATCTCTTGCTGTAGAACAGCAAATTTAGGGGGGAGATGAGTCAGAAGGCCTCAGGTTCTTAGTCTACCAGCACCTTAGTAAAGAGATAACTGTCGAGTTAACAACTGTGGGCCAGATCCTCAGCTGGTGTAAATGGACTTCAGTGGAAAAATACTGCCGAGCCAGCTGAGAATCTGCCTGTATCTTAATAACACTTGGAAGAATGTCTAATATACTAGATCATGAAAACTGAAAAACTGTAAAAGTCAGCTTTATTTTTCCATCCTTTATGCTGTTTCATGGGAATATCACAGCCACACTAAGTTAAAGAACTCATGAAGTTGTAATGGTGATAAATTGCCTGCCCTTTCTTCTTTACCAAAAACCTACAATTTTAGGGCAAATGTAGAAAGTCCTGAGTAGTCTCTCTTCCAGTCACTTGTAAATCAAGTCCTTGCATCTGCATTTTTAGAAGGATGGGATTTTGAATGGGACTTCTTTTTATCCAAGTCTTGTCTTATTTCCAAAGGAAACGCTTGTAGGTTTTCATTAATGCAAGGGAGGCAGAACCTTTTGCAGTAGAATAGACTACATTCCTGTAAAAAGAAAATATATACCTATATATAATTAGCAGTATACAAAAATGGAATTGGTTACATTACAGCGTTTCTGAACTGTAATTTGTATTTGGTGTCCTCCCTCCTCTGTTCCAATCATGCAGCTTTCACACAAATGGCAAGATCATTCTTGGTTCTTTCAGTGGGGAATGGGGTAAGAAGCCACAAGCAGCTTTTTTTCCCCCCTACAACCCCAGTGAAGGGTAAAAGGCAACTGTGATTCTTACACATTACCACAAAGGAGGTATACGTGAGGCCATTTCATATGGCAGTTCCTAGCTTTACTGTAACTCCAGCTGCACCTTGTTCCACAGTCCATACAAAATGAACTATTCTTTGCACTCATCTATATGCTTCATGTTGCCTTGGACACAGATACTATGCTGAGGAACTCCAAAGAAATGATTTTTCAATAGAGTCTAAAACAGAAATTCAATTGTGAAATTATCCGTTTGCCACTTTGCTGTTAAATTAGCTCAGAGTTGGAGAGAGTTGGCATTGAGAAGAGAACATTCTTGAGCTAAATTGGAATTGGTCATGTAAATTGCTTCCTCTTGAATTTTTGATGGGATACTGCCACATCTGTTGTGAATAAGGCGCATGTTTTCCCTGATTCTATTGTGTGGTGACTCTTGGGTCTGGCATATTTCACAGGCCCAAAAATATTGCCCCAGTTGGCTCTAGTCAGGTTTTTGTTCGGAAAAGGTGAAGGCATAGCTGGGCTCTTTTAATATAATTTGCAATGTGCCACTTGGCAAACCTTGAAGACAAGGTTATTAGTACATCTGTTTCTTTGCCCTGTAGTAGGACCAAAGTTTATGGTTCTACTGGTCTAATCACCGCGTATTTCATGCAGTGAGTTGGTATTAGTATTGCTAATGGATTATTCTTGGTGATTTAAATATGAATGCTATCGGCTCACATGGGCCAGTGTATCTTTCTGGAAGTAACGGATTTCATCCTCCAAAGTATAAAGTGCTCCTCTGGGGCTGCATTATGATGAACCTTCTTTTGAGGGACTGGTTTAGCTAAGACAGATTCTTGGCTCATTGCCTGTGGGTGCTCCGAACATCACCTCCTACATTTAAATGCCAAGGCAACTTCCTGAATGTACCAGCATCAGAACCAATCTGATTCTCTGTAACCTTCAAGACTGATGAATAATATGCCTTTATGTGGTCTCCTTTCAGAAACTAAGTAAGCTGGTTCCTTCATGCATTCAGGAGTGAGTCAGGCTGGTACCACATTAGGGAGTGCTCACTCCCTGGAAAGCCCATCTGATATATGGTCTGAAAAGATATGTTACTGCTATCTAAGCAGCCTCCTGGCTCTTTGTCCCTTGATGCCCTTTGTTCTTTATAACGACAGAGTGCTGATTTTGAGTTTTTGAGTTGACCCTGCTGTTACTTCTACTCTAGTAGGGCTGAAGGTCACACCTGAAGACATCAGGCATTGTGCATGCCTACAGCAAGAGGCAGTTCCTGATCTGAAGAGCCTACAACCTAAGTAGACAAGAAGGAAGCAAATTATCCCCTGGTGGAGATGATGAACTAACTCTTCAAAGAGAGACTGTGGCTTGGTTACACCCACAATCTGGGGGGACGAGCTGGAAACTGGGCACAGGCTTCCAGAGAACATTGCCTTAACCACAAGACTCTGCATGGGATTGGTTCTGAAGTCCTCTAAGACAGTGTATCTCAACTGGTGTTCCACGGACCACCGGCGCTCCACAGACATAGTGAAGGTGTTCCGCTACTGACCCTTCCCCATTGGGAGAGCCTAAAGGGGAAAGGAGCAATGCGGTGAGCAGACGCGTGCCTGGGAGATTTTAAATGACCCAGCTGCAACAAAGCTTCCAAGCATGCATCAGCATGTGCCGTCACCTTGCTCCTTTGCTGTGGCTGGGACATTTTAAATTTCCCACCGCTGTTACCACTGGCATCACAATCACTTGGGCCATAACTTCCATGGTAAGACGGTCTTTGAAAAACCTTACACCAAGAATAGATAACCTTTGTTCGAACATGCAGGCCCAAAATTCTCATTCAAACTTGAGTAATAGCATTTTCAGTTCTGTGCATAATCATTGGGTATCTATTTTTTTAGAAATAAACGCATGTTATATTCCTAAAATTGTATTTAATTCAACTTCCTGAATGATTTTTGGAGGAATGGATAGTATACAGATACTATGAAAATCACAACAGGTATATACACTGGCTTTCTCAAGAAAGTATTCATCAGGTGTTCGGTGTAAATGTAATTAATACCATTAGGTGTTCTCCAGTCCAATACAAGTTGAAAAACACTGCTCTAAAAATGTAGATTCCATGTGCATTCAAGATCTCCTTTGATGCTTGTCCTGCTTTAGAGTCAGCAGCCCACTACCATCTACTGTACAAGGATCCCATCATCATGCCCACAATCAACATATAGCCAAGCCTTTGCTGTGGTGAGCATTGAGGTGCAAGATTCACTTCCCTCTCCTTCCAAATCTATATCTGTTCAGTTTTCCCTCTATTGCAAAATACTCTTAAAATAATACCTGACTACTTAGCTATATCTTGCACTTCCCCTTGTGGGTGTGCCCCATCCTTGACTCCCCACCAGCCCCATACCTGTCCCCCAGCCCTGCTCCAGGCAAGGCCCCCATGAGGGCTCCCGGACTCCCCCACTGGGGCCCCAGCCCCCCAGCTCCCACACCAGCCGCATGGCGGCTCCTCTGGCTGCTGCTTCCCCTCTGCAGCCTCCCCCCGGCTGCCCCCTTCCTCCTGCAGCCTCCCCCCAGCTGCCCCCTTCCTCCTGCAGCCTCCCCCGGGCTGCACACTTCCCCCTGCGGCCTCCTCCCCAAGCTAGCTGGGTGAGATTTAAGACTAGGAAAATAGATTTAGGCACCGTAGCGAACATCTGGGTTATTGAGAATGTTCAACATATACTACTGAAGTTCTGCCTTTTTCCTTTGCACAGCAGTTGAAAGTGAACCCGTTCTTGTTTGAAATTTAAATAGCTAAAATCTTACAGATCTGTTCAGACAATGAAAACTAGGAAATTAAATCCAGCCTTTCTGGACTCACTTAAGGGGGAGCCAGGTCTGGTTTCGCCAGGTGTTCCTCTAGTCCAAGTGCAAGTAATAGAGAACTGAAAGCAACCTGCTACTAAAGATCTGCCTCATTACCACCCTGAAATACCTCAGTGAAACATACCTTTCTTTAGCTTCAGAGGTTTATTAATCCATGGGGTTGAGCACAGGTCTGGTAACCACAAACCCCTGAGCTCTAATCCTAGCTCTGATTTAGTGTATAGCCTCGGGCAAATCACTTAACCACTCAGTGTCCTAACTTTTCCCTGCATCAAAGAGAAATATTTATCTATCTCACAAGGGTCTCAAAAGAATTAGTCAGGTAACATTAGACAAATCCTACAGAAATGCTAAATGTTACTACCAAATGCATTTCATGACCATCTTCCCACCTTTGGCATTATATCAAGTCAGGCCAGTTAGGTAGGAAACATATTCCTGAATACCCTGCAGACTCGTGGCTGAGCCCATTGATTTAGCTGTCCTTCTGGCCTGTTCAGGATTCAATGTGGGCATGTTTATTGCTATCACCATGGGTGTTGCTGGCACTAGGCACATGGGGACCCAGGATCTGGACCCAGCTGCTGGCAGGTGGCAGCAGGATCCGGCCCTGGGACCCCGGCCAGCGATGGCAAGATCCAGCCCCAGGACCCCAGTCGGGGATCCGGGGGCTGGGCCGCCAGCAGAAGGATCCAGGACCGGACCACTGACTGGCGGAAAGGGCTCAATCTGGTCCCCAACCGGGGACCTGGGGCTGGCGGGAGCGCGATCCAGCCCCAGGGCCAGATTAGCCCAGCTCAGAGTCAAGGGTGGGACCTGAACCTTTTCTCAGGGCAGCAACACCCCTGGCTATCACCAAGAATCATCTGGATTTTTGCTAGGAAAGGTGCTATCCAGCAAGATTTGGTATATTCATCATTCCATACACTGCTGGGGCAGTAAAGAGGGGGAAGAATTTCTCTTATAATCTCAAAGGGATCTGAAGACCCCAGTGGTTAAAGTATAATTTGACGGGCCCCAGAACCCTCCTAATCTCCGGGCCCCCTTCCTGTATTGCCTGGGCCCCCTTCATGCATGTGTGGGCCCCAGCCCAGGTAAGCATTTGCAACCACTTCTCAGTACCACATATATCGGTTATCATTCCATAAAAATATTTATAATTTTATATGGCGTTTATGTCTATAGCAATTATTGTCACAAACTAGCAAACAATAAGAATTGTGATGAACAACGGTGGGGCATAGGACCTGCCATCAGCCAGGGCAGGGCGGAACATGCGTTCCACTGGATTTTTCTATTTTTAGGGGCCCCGGAACTCTGGCTCCTCAAATTTGGGGGCCCCGGAACTGCGTTCCAGTGCATTCCCCCTTACTTTAACCCCTGTGAAAATCTTCAGAAAGAGCTACAATCTCCCTTGCAATTCTACTCACTGAAAGAGCTTTAGCTGGAAGTGTGGATTTAATTCTCTCGTAAGCATAGTATGAAGCAAGATTGTACACCTCATTTCATACATGGAACAAAGAATAGGAGAATTGGCTGGACAAAAAGGTAGCTTGTTTGAAACAAAATGAAAAGCTAGGCTGCTTGGTTTTCTCTATTGCCATTTGATCTTTCTCCAATAGGTGACTGAGGCTGGAACAAAAATAAGAGCTAAACTGCACCATGTATCACATTACTTACTGTGCCAACACACACCCGTCTGTTACACAAACTGCACTGAGATCCAAGGATGAGGAATTTGTCCTTGTCAGGGGTGAAAGGATCCTTCATGACATAGCTTTCTTCCAGAAGGCTAGAAGAGAACAATTCCATGCTTTTCAAATACCAATCTCAACCCGTCTGCTCTTTCCACATGAAGATTTCTTAGCAACCAATTCATTACTGCAATAATTGGTATTCTACACAACATTTAACTAGACCTCTAATTGTTTAACGTACACATTTGTTATAACATGACTAAATTAAACACCTCTTCAATTCAGCCCTTTCCACGGTGCGGGTCTTAATTTGGAGTTTGTTTCAGAAGCTCTGTATTTACATATACATATCTTTGCTATTCCTAGCTCTGCCACTCCTGGAAACTTAACATTCAAACTCTCATAGGCAAGAGTTGCTGGCAACAATATATTGATCTAAAACATCCTTGTTTTAACTCAACCGGTTCATGCTACACTGTTTCTCAGGAATGCTAAGGTGATCTGTTTCATTAAGAAGTTGGCAGCTTCATGAGGGGACCTTGATCTTCCAAGAAGCTCCAGAAGGTTCTTCAATGAAATCGGTGATGTGTCTGCCCCCTGCCTTGCAAGACAGCCTTGTTAATGGAAGAGTTTGATTTAAATCAGAATTAAATTCACAGTAAAATGGACCATAGAACAAAAAAGTTAGTCTTATATCGGAGGGAGGAGGGGGGAGGCTGGCATTTACTGAAACCTTGAACTGTCCTGGAATTTAAAGCATCATAGCTCTTAGTTCTGTGTAAAGGAGCTGGTCACTGTAGGCCTTTGGACACAAAGGATTAATTACTTCCATCCAAAGCACTCTGTACTTATTAAGACTCATTTTCACCTTAACAGAGAGTTTATTTGATTCAAATCCTAGGCCTTGGGCATGTCTTCTGCCCTAGCATGAACTTTACATAGTTTGTATTAATAACAGCACAGGGCATGGCTCATCTACCAGTGAATTCTCTGTATCTTAAAGTCCTTAAATCATGATATAAGGAGGTAAATAACTCAGTCATAGGTTAGTGGCCTATTGCTGGAGTGGGTGGGTGAGGTTTTGAGGCCTGCATTTTGCAGGAGATCAGACTAGGTGATCGTACTGTTCCCTTCTGACCTTAGAGTCTATGAGTCTATAACAGAAAAACATGAAGAAGCACAGTATGGAAAATTTCTCTTCTGGTCCTATGCTTCCATTTCACTGAATAACCCAGTTTTGTCTTCAGACTTTTATATCCCCATTGCAAAAAGATGGTTCTTGGCTCTTCTGAACAGAGGGAGACTAAAAGCCTGCTTGTACTTGGATTCATACATGGGGACTATCCCTATGAGGAAAGTCGCTCTCCTATAGGTCATTGGTTCAATCCTAGACCAAGCTGGTGCTGAACAACAGTTACTACCAGGGCTTTTTTTTCTGCCGGTACGCACCGGTACTGTGTACCAGCACCTATTTTTCCCTGTCCGGCCCCACTGCCCAGCTGGGGGCTGGGCTCAGCAGAAGTGGGTTTCCTTTCTCTTGCTAACCCCAGCCGGGCAGTGGGGCCGACAGGGGTCAGGAGCAGTGGCCTTGGGCCAGAATCCAGCCCACGGTTGCCTGGGAGCTGTGGCCAGGCTGCAGCTTTTTCAAATCTCCTACCCTGAGCATGCTCAGGTGCGTGGCTCAGGGCAGGAGCAGCCTGGCCAGGGAGCAACTCTGGCTGCCCCTGCAACTCCGGCCAGGTAAGTGGGAGGGAGCCAGGAGGGTCAGGGAACCAGGGGGGCGAGAGGAGCAGGGGAGTGGGTAAGGGTTTGTGGGGGCCTGAGAGGAGTGGGGAAGGGGGTCAGGAAAACAGGTGGGGGGAGGAATGAGAGGAGCGGGGAACCAGTGGAGGGGCAGGTGGGCAGGGTGAGAGAAGCCGGCAGAAGAGTCTGGGGGACAAGAAGGGGTGGAGCCGGCGGGGAAGGGGCCTGGGGGGTGAGAGGAGTGGGGAAGGGGCCCAGGCAGTGGGGGGGCGAGGCAGGGCCTGGGAAGGCCACAGGGGGCCGGCCGTGGTGGAGGGTCTAATTAGAGCACTAGTTGATATCATACAGGGCATTTTGTGCAATATTGCATCATTCCTCACATCCAAATATGTTAAGAGATCTACAACAGAAAAGACTGTACTTACACAACAGAACGTGTGTTCGGGGGTTTCTGCCCATAATAGCTGTACGGGGCTGTTAACCCACATAGATGACATTCAAAGACTCCTTTCAGCTGGGCTTCTTTGTGGGACTCCATCTATAAAGCTACATACATAAAAACAAATGCTTTTAGTTTCAAAGTGCAGGATTGGGTGCACCTATAGAAGATAATTAAAATGCACTACTCCAATATTCCTGTCTACCTCACTAATAGCAGAAGAATTTTGGATGGCAGCGCAAAAGGCCTGAAGAGTAAACATCAAAGGGAGATCCTCTTTTTACCCTTTCTCTTCTCTTCACACAGCAAAGATTGATACCCTTTGCTCACTCCCAAAATAATATTAATGATAGTATTTAGGCTCCTACACAAATGGCCTGAGTTTTAAGTGCTCTGTCCTCCAGCAGCTCCCATTAAAGTGAGCAAGCCATTCACTTGGGGCTTAAGATTTCCCAAAGTTGCCTGAGGATTTGAACAGCCAGCTATGTGTCTAATTCCCTCAGAAAGCTTTGAAAGTTTCAGCCCAGGTGCCGGGAAAGGATGTTAGAGGCCTAACTTCATGCATGTTTTTGAAAATCTTAGCTACTTAACAACCACGCTCTCTCTAATCCCCCATCATTTTCAACCTGAATGACACCTTTCTCAGTTTTCAGAAAGCATGGTTTGATGCATGTTACAGTTTTGCATTCTGATATAATCAGACACAAGCTACCAATTTTAGCACAAGCGCTATGAGTGCATGCACAAAATTAACACACACCCATGAATGAACATCTGGCTGCTTGTCTGCACAGTTTCCCGATGTGCATGTATGATGCACAGCTCTATGGGCACAGCTATTGTGCCCTATTGGAAAGCTGTCAGGAATGAGTTGTTTTTACAATTTCCTGTGGCCAACCCCTACTCTCTTCATGTCTGACAGCAGTGCCATCTTGTGCTATTATCACGTCAGATCTGAGCTGGGTCAGCATTTGAATGAGACCATATCACAGTGTAATGGGCTCTGTGGAGAGACGTAACCCAACAGTCCTACAGGTGAGCCTAATCCAGCTAATTAAAGAGGGCTGGGCTCTATCTAGGGCTAGGCCTATAAAGGGTTGCTAGGGGGCACCTGTAGGTGGAAACATGGAAAGAACATGGAGCTTGGGGGTAAGAAAACTACAATAGATGGGGGGGTTCCAGAGCTGGGGGCTTAAGGAAGCAGCCTTATAGCTGTAACTCCAGGGAGGAAGCAAAACTGCCTGAGTCTAGGGTTGCTAGAGACCCTGTTTTCAACTGGAAAAATCTGTCTGAACTTAGTGATTAGAGATCAAAACTGGTTATTATGAGTATTGGAATTGATACTAGCCTAGTCTGTGGTGTGGGGACTGGGACTGGGTGGGGGATGGTGATTCATCAATTTGTGCCAGCCCCTTCTTATCTAGAGCTGATTCCTAGTTGCATTTTCTAGGCAGGCAGGTTCTGTTTCAGTGCCCAGCCTTGCATTGTAGGGTGGCAGGTGAGCAATCTGGGGAAAGAGGGGAGTGACTGGGATCTAAATGCAGTTCTCTCAGTGCTCCTAAAAACTGAGGAACTGCTCTGCTTGGAGAACTCTGCTAAAAAGACTGAACAGCATGCCAGAAATAATAAATCACCATTAAATGGCCACGCTCAGTGACAGTCAGGAGTGTGAGTGAGTAACTTGATTTTCCCTGTCTGTTCTCATTAGCACAGGTCTTTACAATGTGTATTTTAAGTGCTGACTCTTGGGGGGGGGGGGGGGTTGTTTTGTTCCTCCCTCCCTCTAGGAGCTCTGACTGACTGAAGAGCCAGGCAAGCTATACAATAAATATATTGTTCCCATACAGATAAATAATTTGATAGGATGCTGGAAAAGCCTTGTACTGACACACCTTTAATCCTTTCAAATTAACTCTGTTCTGGGACTTGTTCGTCCCTGCAGGGTGTTCTCACAGTATTTAGAAGAACATTCAGGGCCTCATCCTGTGAAGTGCTGAGTGTCCTCAACTCAGAAAGCAGGAGCTGTTCAGTATCTCATGAGCCCCGCTAATGCAGAATAATTCTGCAGGACTTTGTCTAACTCAAGTTAGACAAAGTTTTTGCACTGAGATGCAATCACCTCCCTTAGAAAACTCATTTATTGGCCAAAAAAACTTAGTTAAGCATTTTTCTCTTTCATCCATTATTTCTAGTTACTCATCCCTGAACAGCTCCCTCCCTCTCTGCTCAGGTAAATACCTTCTTGTAAATACCATTCAGGAACTTGTAGGTCAGTCTTTTGCTGTTTCCCTCATTCTGTATGAATAAATTTTGGCTTTCCACCTGCCCTGTTTGTTTAGAGAAATGGTTTTCAACCCTCTTTTGTCTGCAGACCCGTAAAAGACATCAAATGGAGGTGTGGATCCCTTTGGAAATTCAACCTGTAGTCTCTGGATCCCTACCATAGAAGCTTTGGAGTGAAAAATGATCGAACAAAATCCAGCTATAAATGTTGCACATACTTGTGGCATTTGATGCAGTGTGAGAATCGGTGCAAAATTGTGTGGGCTTCTATGGTATCTTCAAAGTGTCTGACGAAGTGAGACTATTCTCCCACGAAAGCTCATGCAATAAGTAAATTAGTCTTTCAAAGTGCCACAGGACTCCTTGTTTGTTTGGCTGACCTAGACTAACTCAGCTCCCCCTTTGGCATGACAATGCTTTTGAGTTTTGACCTGTAGATGAGGGTCTATGTATACTTTTGATCAGAACACTGGAATGTCTCTTCTGGGATCTGGACCTTTTATTTTCAGAAAAACAAACAAGTCCTG
>ML685821.1:13405775-13423349 GCA_007922175.1 Pelusios castaneus
GGATAAATAACCTTGGCGGGCCGTATCCGGCCCGCGGGCCGTAGTTTGAGGACCCCTGCCTTAGAATGAGGTTGCTCCTGAAATATCACACTGAGCCACTGAGGGACGCAACTCTGAACTACAGCAGTAATGGTGGCAGAGGCTCTAATTGCTTGGGGACCAGGGCAGGGACAGAGCCAGCTGGCAGCACTATTGGGAGCAACTGTGCACCAGAACTCAGATAAAGGGACTGAGTTGACTTTGTTTGTGTGTTGTATTTGAAGTATAGCAGGGAAAGGAGCTATACAGCCAGAGAGGAGCCTTGGACCTGTCACATTCCTACTCAGGGGGACTTTGAGCTCTTATGGGATTTCTGGGTCATTGAATGATGTTATTGCAGCAGAGACCAGAATCCCAAGACTCTAAGGAAAGAGTCACAGGACAACGCTACATTGTTGGTGGAGGCGCCAATAGCTTTGCAGCGATTATGCAAGTTTGCTGAGTGTCCGTTAAGATGTGTTCAATTGACTCAGACTTAGCCAGAAGTTGATCGACTGAGATCTACTTGGCAAGTGTAGTGCTGATTTGACAGGAAGGCATTTCCCATTGAATCAGTGCTGTGGGGACCCTGCTGTAAGAAGGAGGTAGGGTAGGCAATTGGAGGGAGCTATGCAAGGTGTTTTTAAGTACTTTGCATATCTCCCTTGACTGTCACCAAAATTATAACACAGTGTAGACCAGGGCAGAGCTACCAAGAGTACAGGCTAACTGTACATTTGACACTAGACCAGAGAGCCAGCAGGGTGAGCTTAACATCCTTGGTGCGGATCCTTTGTAAGAACATCCTTGTTTATTTAGTGATACTTTGTCTTAAGCTGGTGGCTGATTTCAATGTTTCACCACCCAACACAGACTGCAGCTAAACTATTTGCCTAGATAAGTACCGGGAGGGAGCTGTGTGGTTTGTACTGGCTGTAGAGTTTATATACTGTTAACTTTGTCTTTTATTATCCCAATCTGTTTTTCCATTTTCCCCTATCCTGAGTTTCCCATATCTAATAAAGCTCCCATTACTATTGTATTACTCTGAGAATTGTGATAGCTTTTTTTATTTAGTTAGTTATTTTTTGTGCACTAACATTCCTATACATGAATGTTTTCTGAAGGGACAGACCTCTACGTTCTATGCACTTACTGGAAGGGGTTTCCATGGTCAGAGGCACCAAGCGACCTTATAGGTGAATCCAGGACCCATACCTCTGAGGAAAAAAGAGAGAGCGCTGCAACCGTGTCTCCAGATGGAGTTACATTTGTGCATTTGATGTAGATCAGGGGTGCACAACCTTTTTTGGCCCAGGGCCAAATTACATTTTCTAAGGCCACTTGAATACCACAAATGCAATGTGTGGGAAGGGGGAGTCATGTCACATGATCCCCTGCTCGCTCCGCTCCCAGAGGGCCACACAGAACATGCTTGCAGGCCGCATGCAGCCCCGGGGGGCTGCAGGTTATGCACTTCTGCTGTAGATGTATCCAGAAGATCTATCAAACTATCAGTTTAAAGGATAACATTTGACTCTCAATTATTGACAGAATTTGGCACCTGTATGCAGTTATATTGGTAAGAAATAGCCACATCTTCTAAGGAGTCTTGTAAGATTTATTCCAAAATGTTTATTAGATACACATTTAAAACGCAACCTTGCATACAATATGTCCCCACAAAACTGTATAATTGACTCATACCAAAAATACTCTAGGAATATACAATTGTAGCAGAAGTTTAGTATAGTAGCACCCCACTTTTCTGAACAGAAGGGGGGAATCTGGAATCCATCAGATAAGCAGGGATTCTACTGAGGAAGAGAATGTTTCCACGCAAAAGATGAACATATAATGAAAACACATGTCATTAGAATTGAGGGTAAAGAGATCTGTTGTACATCAATTTTATATGGCAAGCAAGTTACAGAGATGGGGGGAAAAAGTTTTTTTTCTAACAAACATCTATATATTTAATCATGCTTGATGTGATAAAGTAAGTCCTTTCTTCATGCCTGGGTCTGTTTATCTCTGCCAGTCATTATTTAGAAAAATGTAACCTATTGACCAATGTGCAAACAAAGTAGCAAATTCCACTGAATGCACAGCAAATTGTATAGCTCAAGGGTGTTTGGTCATTCTTTTAAGAGCCTTATGGTTTTGATGTACTTAAATTGTCTTTGTTAGGGAAATGTGGCTTTGAATCAGTTTTTTGCTTGCCAAGTCAAATCATTATAAATTGTCCTATATTTTCTTTCAACATTTCTCATTCTTTAAGTTGATTCATTAAGCAGTTACCAGCAGTTTCTGCTCCCTTTCTATTCCTAGTCTTCCATTAAAGTGGATTTACTCAGCCATTTTCAGCTGAATTGTCAAAGGCCAGGGTGACCCCTAAACTATTGAACTGATTCCTGACCTGCTGCCTATAAGATGCTATGGAAACTAATACCCACTTTAAAAGACTATGGGAACTGTTACAAAGGATACTCAGGTAAATCTCAGGAGGACCCGTAGTGAGTGGCTATATGTTGAGAATACTGAAATATAACAAGTTAATTCAGAAAATTTATGAGCAGTGATTTGGGAAATAAGTATTAAGAGGGTAAATTATTATTATTAGTTTACTATTTTTTTACATTGCACTTACTGCTCATAAAAGCCTGCATTACTTATATGACAAGGTAAACCATTTTCTTGCCATTTATTTTTTTGGTCTTCAGCCCTAAGTGTCGGTGGCTATACCTCTCAGCTTGCCCATACAGTACACTATTAAAAAGATCTGGATCACTTGCTGAGGGTGTCCTACAGGTGAGAAAATACCATATCCTTCTGATTTTATGAATTAGAAAAGTAATGACCTCTGCTTCATCAGAAGGTTCTTCATATACAGGTTGTTTCATATCCTCATAGGCAGACATAATCACAGCTTGAAACAAATTGATCAAGACACAGATCATTACCAACATAAAAGAAGCCAAAAAAAGCCCACCCAGCAACCGGTTGGATGTAAAAGCCGTGTCCTTAAAAGCTGAAACACAATAGGAGAAGACAGTCTGAGCTGAATGAATCATATTATTATAATTCCATTCATGTTGGCCAAACACTAAGTAGCCGAATGCCATGTATACAAAAAAGTATACTGCCACCACAAGTGCCATAGAGCAGATTCCAGGAAGAGCTGCTAAGATGGACCTTTGTGCCAGGCGCACATCATAAAAGAATCTGGAATACCTGAGAGTTTTCAAAACTATGAGAAATGCCAGAAAGCCCATAGTTATTTTTAGGGTCTGATCTACACAAGACACAGCATGGAAAGGAATGAAATCACTTGGATTAAGTACGTAAAACTTTACTATATCAGCTCCCATCTTAAATTTGATGACTTGCAGAAAAACAAAAAAGAAAAACACTGATTTTAGACCAAAGTTGATTAAATTAGAAACATTTTTAATATAACTTGTCCTTTCCTGGCGTATGATGTGAATCTCATCTGTGATATAAATGAGGAGAAAAGCAAGAACAGTTACAAACACAAACATTTGTGTTCTGTTTTGCTGCTGGAATATTGGGAGTGTGAAAGAATGTACTGATAGGCTTGCGTTTATGAGCCCGAAATGGGAAACTTCAAATATGACGGAAATGCTGCAAAATAAGTGTACATCTGGATTAAATGTAGTTAGTTCAATAATCACAGCCCATGTCTCTTCATCAAGCCAATTGCTGTTTTGTAAAACATCCAGCCTTTTTGTTGAATTAGGCCGCTGTTCTTCAGGGAAAAAATAAAAAGTGTATCCTCCTGGTCCATATGTGTATAATTCTCCATACGAGTAATACATCCACTGATTTCTGTTTGGCTGATATGTAAACCCTACATAGTTGCTGGTGTCACTAGTAACAGATCTGTTGGCATTCTTTATCCAGGACCCAGCATAGTCACCTCGCTCTTCACGGTCACTGCCATATTTATGAAGACAATGGCTTTTACTGATCACAAATTTATTTACAAAGCTGTGAGGATAGAAACATTTTTTCTTTGTACTTTTTGCCCTTACTTGCCTCATTCTTGGCAAACCTAAGATTTTGGACCAGCTGTCAGAAAGAAAAGTTGGTTGGTGGTTATTGTGGATCAAAGGCAAAAAGACATTATTCACCCACATGTAAATGTGTTCTAGTTTATGCACGTCGGAGAGCTTGAGAGAGAATTGTCTATGAATAACTTGATTGTAATAAAAGCTGTTGGTGTTTTCTGTGGAATAGGCAATATTTAATACTAGGATTAAAAAGACAAAGTGACTGACAATGTCCTTTAGGAAGATGAATGCTTTGCTTTTAATTTTCTCTCTCTTTCGCATAATTGTGATTTCATCCTCTTCTAAGGGCTGATACTTCTTAGTGCCTCTGAGTCTGATAATCTCATAGTGCATCTCTCTCATCTCATCTGCATCCATAGTAACTTCATCCAATCTAATCTCAAGGTAATTATCCCTGGTTGACCACGGGATGTTTTCACAGTACTTTGGATAAACTGTACTCAGAGCTGAGAAAAGAATGATTTTTAGGGTTTGAACAAGCAGCACACTCTCAAAAAATGAGGTTGTTGATGCTAAAAGCCACTCTAATGAAGTTTTGTAGCCATAGGACAGACCGTATAATACAATAAAAAATGATGAGACACCAGCTACAGCTATGACCAATACCCAAGAGATATAGACACACCACCAACAAAAAGTTATCTGCGGCCTTTTGCGAAAAAGCATGAAGGAGATGTTTAGTGGCTTTCTTTCTTTCGGAATATTGTCCTCCTCTTCTACATAATTATTACTGAAATTGGAGTTTGTGGGTTGGTTTTGTTGGGCTTTAGCCTCTGCAGTTGAAGTATCAACTGCTTTTTCCTCCTCTGCTGCAATGGCATTTGCAGCGCCTTCTGAAATTGTGCAATTACTCCATATTTTTGGTGGTCTTTCTTTTCTTTGCTTGCCAAAATATTGCAAGCTGCGTGAATCATTGGCATTGGAACAGTCTTCTAAAGAACTTCTACTCACAGATTGTGTAGACTTTTCTGCAAGGTACCATTTTTGCAGGCGCTCCTTCCAGTTCCTAAGGTTTCCAGACATAAAGGGTGAACTTGGCTTTGGGTGATTCTGAGCTGTACCAAGTGGAGAAGGCTCCTTCTGGGAATACTTAAACAAGGCCGTGATTATCATTTGCAGAGGGATGGTAACCAAAGCACTTTCTATTCCTATTACTATTGATCTCAAATATCTTAAGTGTACTGAAACGTCTTTGTTCTTGTCAGCATTAAAGAACATAATATTAATAAGCAGAGTACACAACAGTACTGCTAAGCAGCAAGATAATCTTTGGAGTCTGTTGAAAGAGCCACTGACAACCTGAGCAAAAACAGATAACCATATGTGACTATCTACCAGGTTATTCGCAATGTTTATCAGAAAATAGTCCATTTTGGCCAAAGGTGCTCTTGGGAGTGCAACAACAAATGTCCTTTCTAGTAAGTAATCGTCTTTGTCAAGAGCAAGCCATTTTCTGCAAATAAATAGCCAAAACTCTTTAGTGTACATATTTTCAACTTTTACTCTACTTAAAAACCAGTTAGGAGAAGAACCTCTGTTATTGTGCCAGACCCTAAGGGAATAAATGTCTCCTAAATCATTCTTGGTAGTTAGCAGAAAAGTATCCATGCCTCCTCGAAGAAATGATGGATAATTTGGATGCCGTAAGTGGTGTATGTCACTGGTACCATTTTGGCCTATGAGTTGGAGAAAAACATCTGCTGTGGTTCCAGCTCCCAAGCGACTGCCTGTGTATAAAGTGACCAAGAAGCAGACTTTATCAAAGGGGTCGTTATCTGGCAGAACTATAACTTTGTCCCTGCTAACTTTATCAATCCTGTCTTTCCTCATGGCCCAAAGAGCTAGGAGAAAATAAGCTAAAAAAATAAGGATCACTGTTAGGAGGGTCACTGTGTTTTTGTGTATTTTTGCTAGAAGTGATTTTTCCAGATCCACTGGGTTGGGGATCACTAATACTTTGGAGGCCAAAAACTTGATATTGAATTTGAAGGAACCGGGTGTGGGGCGGCTTTCTGTTCTCTTGGCATGCTGCTTCACCTTGCAGATGCAATGTACCCTTTGCCAGCTGGTAAGAGGGCCAAGAGTGCATATACCTTCTTTCCACTGACTCTGCACTCCATCTAGATCTAAGCAGGCAGCATTAAAAAGGGATATGCTCACCAATCTGTTGTTTCGGGTCCTTACAATGGTGCGTGATTGCAAGATAATGGATATGTTCCATTTAGCTGTCCCGTTGCTAGGGGCTGTGACCCTCAGCAGTGACTGTGAGAGACAGATAACATAAGGAGCCTTAATCGCACAATCTATGTTGTTTGATTGATTCACACTTGCAACTGCAGGCTTATTGTGAGAAGCAAAAAAAGATGCTATAGGAGAGGTGTGGGTGACATTAACACCTACGTATATAAATACCTTGAAAGAAACTTTTAATTTAGTCAATATCTGGACAAATACATCCTTGGAGTTTCTGTCCACTTCAAAGCTAAATCCTCCAGTTGTTTTTGGGATGCTTTTATCAGGTCCTATGGTCAGTTTAAAAACTGCAGATTCCTGGTCTTTTCTAGCAATAATCACTTCTGCTACCTTGGGCATGATCCCAATTATGTCCCCATTCTCCTTGGTTCCTGTCATTTTGAACCCAGTCACTGTTGTTACAATATCTGACCTATATGCCAACCAAGGGAATGGGTTCTCTTCAAACTCATAGAATACAGTGGAAATCACAGCATCTACCGGCAATTCAGAATGATCCCCCTGCTTTAGTGTTGGATAAAAGCAGTTTCTGCAGTCTTTTTTAGCAGAGAAAGTATTTGTGACATCCCACATTTCATCTTTATTTAAATGAATGTTCCAGCTTTTGGTCTCCATTATAGTTTCATGTTCTCCAGGGACTTTGCCTTGTAAGACTACTTCTGCTAAAGTCTCCATGACTGAGAAAGTTTGTTTAACTGCATTCACGTTGACGTCCCTAAGGTTTAAAAGAGAAGCTTTCAGGACATTTGACAAGCCTGTTAGTATGCCAGTGCTCAGAAGCTCTGTTTGCTCAGATCCAAGGCTTTTATTCCTGAACCCTCTTAGTGCTTCACTCACTTCTTTCAATTTTCTAATGGCAAGTTGTTGTGACCCTCTATTTACTTCCGTGACTTCCTGTGTTAATTCAGAAATGCAAGTAACTACTTGATTTACTTCCATTACGTTGGCAGTAGGAATACTCAGAGACTGATTAAGAAGGCTTTCCCTAAATTTAGCCTTGGATACCTGGATAGTTGGTGCAGTTTTAATATCATTTAAAACTGAGGCCACCATATAGACCAAATAGCCTACACTTAAATAATCTCCAATTTGAAGCAAAGATGTCATTGGTGCACTTGACCCACTGGTTAAAGCAAGCAGTTGATTAAGCATAATATCTGGTGGTCTACTTTTAGCTGGATCCTGCACTGTTGCATGCAAAGTTACTTGGGAAAATGCCCCAAGAGCATCATAAACTTGAACATAGATTGTCAAAGTATACTTTTTAGATGGTACACCAATGGGGAGAAAAGATGAAGGAGTTTTAGGCAGATAACCAAAATACACTATTGTCCCCAATGTATTCTCCTCTAAAGAAGTTATTCTACTATTTTTCAATAAATCTGAGGCTGCTATTACTTTATATGTAAGAGGTAAATTGTTATCTAAAAATCCATTACACTGAACAATGAATTTTGTCAGGAATGCAATGCCCAGGGTTGGATCGATGGTACATTTTCCAATCCTAGGTGGAGAATTTACATAAAATGAGTACCTGTAGACTGCTGACCTACCACCCCAAGTGGTTAGTTTTAAGAGAAGGGTATATGACCGGTCTGCAATATTTATAAAACTCAAAGCATTTATAGACATGTATGCAATAGACTTTCCTGTTGAAGTTTTGGCAGCCCAATCAAATTTTACTTCAGTTAAACTTTCTGAATGCAGTGACCAATGGTAGAGTGGCCGACTAGTCAGTCTACAGTTGAGGCATTTTCCAGACAACGTAAATCTATCTGTTGGAATTAAAATTTTACCACAATTTTCAATGCACATAACATTCAGAAGAGGTGGAGATCCTGGCCGCACATTTACGGTTTGGTCAGCATAACTCTGTCTGTTATCTTTTTGAACGACCAAACGAAAATGATATACAGTATTCCCTTGAAGGGTTTCTGGCAAAATAGGCTGAATAGGACTAGAAAAGTTTAACCATTTCAGATCCACCTGGTCTGGATGACAGGTCCCATTTGCACTCACTGTCATGTTTGCATAATCTGATACATGTTTTGTACAGTACCAAGTAAATATAAGCCCCTGTGTTGAGTCCAATGAATCAGGATCAGAGGAAGTAGATCCATCTAGAGTCCAATGATCAGAAAAACCCACTGTCCGGAAGGTGCCTCCAACTATGACTGCCACCAGATCGCTCTGCCCAATCTCAACAAAAACTATGTCTGAGCCTTTCACAACATCATCAGCTACAATTATTTTAACAGAGAAATTAAACAGATACAGGCCATAATCTAAACTAAAACTGGGAATTGGTAAAATGAGCATATGTCTGCGCATGAGGGGCACATCTAAAGGTTTTGTCCAGTCTGGAGTGGTTGTGACATTCGGAACACTGTAGATATTCCAGATTTGTTCAGTACGTATAAGGTCTGTGCAGTTGATTTTCATTCTGACATACAAGATAAGTTGTATCCCCTTTTTAGTATATAGGGTTGGGAAAGGAAGATGAGGCTTCTGGATTCTCAAAAGCTCTATGAAACAGGGTTTTTTCTGACAAGACACCAGTGACTCCATGACTTTTGACGCATAAGTGTTGAGTGTGACTTTTAAAACAGCAGGTGTAAATCCACTTCTGGTACAGTTCACTTTTGCCACAAACCCTGTGTAGAGGGCGGGATTAAAAGGTAAAGCAGAGCGACGGACAAAGTGGGCTGCATTTCTGACATGGTCATCGTAAGTGTAAGTATTGTTCTGGATAAGGTATTCTTTCCTTGACCCAAACAGTTGGAGGTTGAAGGTCCACTCACACTGAAGCATCGGATGTTGCACAGGAATAAACCACACAATGTAGATCAAACTCCACAAAAAAGAAGGACCACTGTTGAAAATGTGGACTTCTATATCTCTGTCCACTAGGGACCTGAACAGGGCCCCTTTCCGGTTCAGATACAAGTGCAGGTTGAACTTGTACCACTGCAACCTCACAAACTCAATGGTGAGCAAGAAGGAAAGGCTGTCTTGCTGGAAGAATATATAATGGGTACTGAACCCATTGTCAGGGGCACTGGCATTGTTTTCTCGGATGGTATAATAGAGCCCATGGTTGCGGCTAAAAATATAAGTGCCAGTCCTGGTCTTCTGGGCATTGAGGGTGAGGTAGGTGGGAGTTTCGCTGTTCACTGTCAGGGCCAATGTGGCATTGGAGAAACTCAGCTCCCCGGCCAGCTCCCCAAACCACTCTCCATCAACATGGAAGTAGATGCTGGCCAGCGCTGTTTCACTAGGTCGCCGGAGCATGGAGTCAGGAGCACAGAAGTTGCTCCGCAAAGCATAAGGATTGTAGGAGGCTGACCAGCCCTCTGTGCCCTGCATGTCCAGCAGCCTGTAGGCCAGAGTCCTGGGTCCAAGGGGCTGTAAGCTCCAGGAGAGACTGAGTGGCTGGTGAGGAAGGCTAAACAACTTGGAGTGGGCACTGAGGACATGCAGCAGAGCAGGCTCCACCCTCAGAGTGAGACTGAGTCTGACCCGTGGTCCCTGCTCCATGCTGATTGACGCAACGTAGAGACCATGGCGGGTATAGTGCACAGTCAGTCGGTAGTTGTAGTAGGAGGCACAGACCTGGTGCAATTCGGCTCTTGGGTAGGCAGCGGGCGGGGGCAGCTTGCGATGCTGGTTGCTAGAAATGAGGAGTGCCGCAGGGCTGCCCCCGCGACTACTGAAACGGTAGCGCCAGCCGGAGCTCTTGAGGCGCGCGCACCAGCCCAGCTGCACGGGCTGCCACTCAAGGATGGGGGGGTCGCGGGGCCAAAGCAGGAAGAGCCGCACATCCTGCCCAGTCACCTCGATGCTCAGGTTGCGGTGCAGGCAGGTGGGCACAGCACAGGTGGCCGACACGCACTGTACCGTGATGCGGCTTGAGCCCCAGGGTGGAGCTGGACCCTCCTTAGCCGGGCCTGGACCCAGCACGGCCCGGCCTGACCAGCGCGAGGTGTCCCGCACCCAGGCCGAGTCCCGGTACCAGCGGCAGCGCGGCGGGGGGGACGGTTGTGTCTCTCCCTCCTGGGCTCTTGATGCTGCCCCGGTGGCCCGAGTGTAGTGCAGCTCCAGGGTGGGACCATCCCAGAGGCAGGAGACCCAGGCCGCATTGTCCTGGCGCTGATAGACGCGGCCATGCGGGTCCGAGCAGGTGACCAGCAGTGGCGGGAGCTGGAAGCGTGGGGGGGCGGCAGCAGCCAGGCAGGGTGTCGCGGGGCAGCAGCTGGCGCCTAGCAGTTGAAGAAAAAGGTTGGGGAGCAGCAGATGGGGCATCGTGCTGGGGGGAGCGTGAGAGTCTCGACTCACTAACCGACTAACGGCTCCAACTGCCGCGAAGCCAGGATTCCGCCTGCCCGCCCTGGAGCCCTCCCCCTCCCCCGCACTGCAGCGATGTCTACACGAGAAAAGCTACGTCGACTCTCTTATGTTGACTTAACAAGGTCGACTGAAGTTGACTTAAAGTCGACCTTGTTAAGTCGACTTAGCGAGTCTACAGTAGAAATTTAAGTCGACTGCCTGCATCCACACACAGGCTTAGCTGTTAAGTTGATCTAAAGGGCCGTAGTTATTAAGCTGACTTAAGGAAGCCCTCAAGTCGACTTAATGAAAGCCTGGTGTGGATGCGGCGTTCTTTAGGTCGACTTAAGCGTCTTTAAGTCGACCTCGCTTGTGTAGACATACCCTGCATGTGGCGCCCTCTTTCCGCTAGCTAGGGCTGAGGGCTGGGCTGCCTCACTACTGGCCAGGGGGTCTCTGCATTAGCCCAGCTTGTGGGGCTCATCAGGGAGATGCTGCTGGTGGGGCAGGTGGAGAAGGGATGGGACAGCTGCTATGCCAGTCCCTGCCTCTCCGAAAGGGGTTAGGGGCTCCCAGTCTCAGCATTGGGAACCCAGGGCAGTCCCTGTCCTCATTTGGACCCTTTCTCCAAGATGCCGTTCGGGGGGCAAGTTCATCTCAAATGCCCCAAGCAACTCTGCCATGTGGGGGCATGATTCTACCCCCCCTCCATCTCCCCCAAATCTGCCCCTTCCAATAGGGTTGGAAGGGACCTGGAGCAGTGGCTTAGTCCAGTCACAGGGCTGAGGTGGTGCCATGCAAGCCTAGACCCTCCTGACAGGCATTTGTCCAGCCTGTTCTTAAAAGCCATAAATGCATGCAACAAGTGCTCTTTGCATTGTGCAAACACATGCAGGGGTTTGTGGTGGGGACTTGGTGCTAAGGGTCAGGATTTGGGATCCCAGCCCCAGTTTTTTCCTTAGCCTGCCTTATGCAAGCCCTTCATCTCTCTGGCTATGTCTAAACTTGTAAAGTTAAATCGACTGTGTTAAGTTGACTTAACAGTAGACATAGTCGTCCACAATGGTTTTAAGTCGACTTAATAAGGTCGACCTAGCACTATTCCCCATCCATACTGGCTTTAAGTCGACTTAAGGCTTAAGTCAACCTTCAGAGGTGGTGTTATTAAGTCGACTTAAGGAAGTGCTTAAGTCAACTTAATAAGCACCCAGTGTGGACGCGACTTTGTGTAGGTCGACTTAAGCATCCTTAAGTCTACCTAAGTTGCCAGTGTAGACGCACCCTCTGTGCCTCAGGCTACGCAGCTTAAAGTGGGCCAAAACATCTGTCTCAAAGGGATGCTAGGCATAAAAAGCTGGTGAGAGAATATCTTTTAGTAGACACTCCTTCAGCAATCTGTGGCTCGAAAACTTGCTTCTCTCCCTAACAAAAGTTGGTCCAATAAAAGATATTACCTCAGCCACCTGGTTTCTCTAATACTCTGAGGCCAATGTGGGTACAACAGTGCAACCAATCATAGGATTGCTGTGATTGCTACTTGTGCACGTGAAATGGTTTGGGTGACAAGTTTTATTTGTATAGAGCTAGCTTTGTGGGGGGAGGAACATTAATGATTAAGCAAAAGGTCTATAATGGAAAATGGGGGATAGTGAAACAGCTTGAAGTTTTCCTCAAATAAATGGAAAGCTGAGAAGAGAGAAGGTGCGCAGATACCTTTTCCCTATTTGAACTATTGCCCCATACAAAGTTTATAGCTGGCTGGCAACACAATTTATAACAATTCTACTTGCCTCTGCTTCCCCCATAGGCACTGGCTGCATGAGCCTGTCTTGCCTTCTGAAAATCTTCCTACTTTTGCTAACACAGAAACTGATCTCTCAGCGTTAGCAATGGTGGACGTGTTCGTGCTAATGAGGCTTGACAGCCTTGCAGGCAAAGCCTTACTATCTGTTTATGTATGCAGAGACACACAGCCTACCCACCTCTTTTCCATTCTTTAATTCTAGTGAGGTTTCTTGCCACATTTCTCTACATAGTACAAATACTAAACAAAAGATGTAAATTTGTAATCTCATAAGTATAGTCTTTTTAGACCTGTAATTTAAGCACTCCGGTTTTTAAAAATGATTTGCATGGGATCTTTAAGTCACACTGAGGGAATCTTGCGAATGTTATTTAAAATAGATGTCTGCCAGTTGCTGCAAATTTTCACAGTTGAGTTCACGGATAGAATCAGAAAGTACTTTAAACTGTGAAATGAAGCTAGGTAAAATTGCAAAATATAGAAGGAATAATCCTCCATTAGCAGGAAGACGGATTAAATGGCTCCAGGTCTTTCTGTCAGTGTTTGCCGTAAATTCTATGTAGTGGAAGAAAAATTGGGTGTGGCTGTTATTTGTGTAACTTTTGAAGTGCGCCCAGCATTATACAGTGGATAAAATGTGTTAACATTATTCTCTCCCTGCACACACTTGCAGTCTAAAAGGCATTAATGATATCAGTATAGCAAGAGCGCGTAGGAGATGGTCAGTGTATTAGATAGCCTTTTGGATGCAAAGTTAAAAAAATGTAATTAAAGACTGTATGTATATGCACAGGGGAGCAGAATTGAAGTTGCACAGTCAATCCAATGGCAAATTAGGATTTTTGGAATTATTACTGGATTTCTCATTGACTGTTGGGATTGTTTTAAGGATATCCTTATGGACAGTCACATTATCCTTATGGACAGTCACACAACAACACTATTGTGTAAAACACACTTTATCTCTTCCAGCTCATAAAAGGTCTTCTTTTAATCTTTGGATTTATAAATCACCTTGGTATATCTGAGGACTTTAATAACTCAGTCATAGGTTAGAGGTTCATTATAGGAGTGGGTGGGTGAGGTTTTGTGGCCTGCATTGTGCAGGAGGTCAGACTAGATGATCATATTGGTCCCTTCTGACCTTAGAGTCTATGGCTATGTCTACACTTGTTAATTTAAGTCAATTTAGCATGTCCACACTTAAATTTTAAGTTGACTTTGAGAGGACCCTACAAAATCGACCTAGAGCGTCCACACTGGACACCTAGGTCGACTTGTAGAGGCTAGGTGGACCTAATTTACAAGTGTCGACACACAAGTCGACTTAATTTACAAGTGTAGACCCACCCTATGAGTCTATGAGAAGCAGTAAATGGCCTGAAAACGTGGGCCTGGGTTAAAGAACCTAGGGTTTGAGTGTCTAAAATGACTTTTAATATGGGTCTTTAGTGTCCATACTGCAGCACATAGACTAAAGTCAAATCAACCATATCCCAGACTCTCCCATGTCTTTCTGAACTATGGCCACACTAGTGCCTTGACTGTGATGCACAGTGGGAAGATTTGATTATCCACTCTGCAGGAAGTTTCAACAGTCCACCGGCACATCTTGCTGAGCAGTCTTTTTGGTCTGTGTGCTCCCAGTTCCTGGAGCCAAGAACAAGATGGGGCATTGGAGGGAGCACCTTTTGAAGAACTAATCTTGCTTGTGCTTTCACTCCTGTGTCAAGAAGCAAGCAGAGCTTTCATAAGATGCTGATGGACATTTTGGCAGTGTTTTTTGACCCACAAAAGGCACCTGTCAGAGCTCATGATAGAGCAGGAGGAGGTGTACCAGGCATGGCAGACTTGAACAGGCTGATGCTGTTCATGACACTTGAAATAGTCACCAATGCTCCCTACATAGCCCAGAGCTTCTGGAGCAGGACCACTGGTGGAATAACATTCCTATGCAGACCTGTCATGACCAGCAGTGGGTACAGAACTTTCACATAAAGAAACCTAGATATTTTTGTGAAGCCAGAGGTGCGTCTGAATGGATCCGTGACAGCAAATGACTGCTGAATACGTATATTCAGCCAGACAGTGCATATGTCACTGCTAGAGCTGGATAAACGCAGGTAACAGGTAATATGCTTTCCCATATTATGGACTTGCATGGCCCGGTGGGAGGCAAGGGAATAATATCTTTATGAATATGTTGGGGTTTGGGTTGGGAGAGGGTCATGGAAGTGGGGAGAGGTTCTCCAGTGCTTGAGAAGGTTGGGGACTTGATTCCATGCAATGTACTTACAGATGACATCACCACTTATGAAATGGGTGAGGGGATTCTGTAATGTGGATTGGTGTGAAGAGGTGATAAAGTATGGATTGATATAGTGAACTATATTGAAGAATAGTGTTTCCATGCTAATTCCTAATTGTCCCTGATCATAATAAACTGTCTTGATGAAATAGATAGCTTTTTTATAAAGAGATATTAGAAAAATACCACATTCACCTATCGCTGGGTATGCCAGCTGCCATTACCACACCAACAGCAGTAACAATTTAATCTTACAGAAAAAAAAACTTACAGAAAAAAAGCTGCATGACCAGGTGCAAAAGATGAAAACATGTATGAGACAGAAGTTCCTTACTATTGCATGTCTTCCCTGTTTGGCACTGGGAGTGAGGAGTGAAGGAATCCTCAGGGGACAAGGTGAATATGGAGGGCTGCATGGGGCAAGTTTGCCCTGACCATCTGTTCAAGGGGCCAAATTGTATAGGTCACCCGGTGATGGAGTTTTTCAAGCTCTTCCTGGACTGCATCACAGGATACTATGCTGGTGACTCATGCTGTGGTGCAAATAATGCAGCAGGACCCTTTACTCTTGCAGCCATTAGCAATGTTAGTTGTAAACATTGTAAACAGTTCTTTCTCCTGATCTCTGTCGTCCTCCCTTAGCTGTTGGTCCTGTTTCAGGAACGGCATGGTTTCATGCTGAAACCCTGTCATCAAGCTGTGCAATGAGCCTGGGCCTTTCTTCTGACACTTGCCATGCTTTACCCCTACCCATAAGTCCCTCTTTCTTTGGTACTGGACCAGCTTTGGCCAGAGTTGGAGAGCTGCATCTACACTACTAAGCAATAGGGCTTGAACTCTGGGTCCTGGCTTGACTCGGGCATGAAACCACCACCCCTGCAGGGATTTAGGACCTAAGTGTGAGCCTATGTCTCAGAGATTTGTGTGTAGGTGGGAGGGGTTTAGGCTCAAGCCTGAATCTTGAGTCAGGGCTTACACTGCAGTGGAGATGTACCATAAGTTGCCTGGGCTTTCCATCAGAATCCTAACCAGTCTCTAGCACTACTGGCCATCTACCACCTGTGTCTCTAATTTAAACTCATCTCAACAGTTTAGCTTAAAGCTTCTGTACTGTTAAATTTCCTGCAAATCTATAGCCTGATTCTTTATGATTTGGAATTTGGATTGGGATTACCAACTTTTGTTTGCTTTTGAGGAGGGAAGGATGTTAAAAAATTGATAAAGATTGAAAGAAAAATGATTATACCCTTTTCTGTTCATGTTCTTATGCTGAATCCATCTGAGTATGGTCCAGTAGTGCACTAAATAATATGACCAGCGTCTGTCATTTGGTTCTTTTCCTTCTTTCTCTCTCCGTAGGAAGATAATTATGTGTAGATTTTTAACTTCTGTGTATGATGTATTTTTTAATAGTGGAGGAAAGGTATAAAAAAATGCACCTTGCACTTGGGACAGAAGGTAGTGTGGTTTGTGGTGGTTCTTAGGGTTTGTTCCAAGATATTAAACTGGCCTCCAAAAAATGTCTGTCTGTCTGCTGTAGGAATGAGCTTTATCCTTTGAAGTAGACCCTTCCACTATATTCAAGGGGTAGAGTTATATCAATAAAGTCTACAAATTTAGATTATTTTTTGCTAGAAACTAGACATTTAGGGTATCAATATTAGTGCTATAGATAGAGAGTTTTCTGAACTCGTGGTTCAGGCATATCACATTTCAGAGAGATTTTAGTTTTCCCCTTTGCAAATTAACTTTGCTTGTTTTTGTTGCTGTTGTTGGGTTCAAACAAAAATTTAACTAATTATAAGTAGACAATCTGGGTAAATTTTCAGTCACCTGAGTGACTTAGGACTCAGTCCTAGGTCAATTTTAAAAATGGAACTTGGGTATCTAAGTCACTAAGATATTTTAGGAAATATTACCCTTTGTTCAAATACATCAAAGTACAAGTCCAATATTTAGATCCTGAAGACCCCTTCTCAGCCGCTACCTAACCCTTTAGGTGCCTAAAGTCTCATGGGGTATGTCTACACTAGAAAAAGTTAAGTCGACTTTGTTAAATTGACTTAATAAGGTCAACTTTAAGTCGACTTAAAGTTGACCTTATTAAGTTAACTTAACAAAGTAACTCCTTTTAAGTCGCCTTTATTAAGTCGACTTAACATTGGACATAGGTGTCCACACTGGCATTGTCAACTTAATAAAGTCGACTTAAGGGCTACTTCCTGCCCACACTGTCCTTAAGTCAACTTAAGGCTTAAGTCAACTTAAGGCTTAAGAAGTCAATTTAAGGCTTAAGTCGACCTAAGGAATTTAAGGAATTTCTTACGTCGACTTAATGAAAGCCCAGTGTGGACATGGAGTAATTTAGGTTGACTTAAGGTCGACCTAAATTGCTAGTGTAGACATACCCATTGTGCTTAAGTTTCTGCAGGCAAAGTCCCCTAGGCATCTACATTTCTGCTGCTGGGCATATTCACAGCCGCCCATGTTCTGTCTGGCCACTCAGCTGTCACCTAAGCCCCAGTAGGATCCTCAGACTCAGCTTGCTCTGCCCATCTTGCCTGCAGGGCCTAATTAAGTAGGTTTGCTCACAGCTTGATATGGAGCAGTAATTTGAATTCAGGTTTGCCACCTTCCAGGAATATGCCCTAACTGCTGAGCAATTGGATATTCTGGGGTGGGTTTTTCTGTCTCCCCTGTTGAAGCTGTACCACTTAATACAAATAATTTCTCGTTAGAACATGGGTTTTCTACATTCCAGTGAGTGCTGT